>JALQSN010000971.1:0-15428 GCA_023690525.1 Holotrichia oblita
CGCGGCGTAGCTCCGCCCGATCATCCTAACGGCTGGAAAAGAATTTTAAAGTGGAGCGGAACTCAAGGCCCGCTCAGGTTTTCACCCGGCATTTATAAACCCAAAACAATTGTCTATGCCGGACTTGACACAGAAAAACAATATTACGGAGTGGTCAATACGAGCGGCGCGTGGATGACGTCTTTGACGAGCGCGGACTCGGTGCAGTGGTATCAAAAAATTCAAGAGTGGAATCCCGCTACAAGGTATACCGCAATGAGTTCAGACTGGAACCAGCCCTCAAATGTGTATTATAGTTATACTGTTGACTCTAAAGACGACTCAGTAATATTTTGGACGGTAAAGAGCGGAACCGTTACGGGCGGAATATCTCCCGAAAGCAGCGAAAGCTGGGAACGGGTAACATTTGTATGCGACGAAACAACCGTTGCCACCATGATTGGTTCCGAATACATTGTTTGGGATATTAATCCCGGCGGTAATTCGTCGATTATGCCATCCGATTCCGCTTCGGACTGGAAAAAGCGGGTTATCGACTGCTCTCAAGAATATGTATTCACCGAAAGAGACGGGATAATTTCTCTTTGGCAAAATTCAAGAGCGAGCACTCAGCAGACTCCCGGTGAAACCCATTTGACCGACACCCATTGGAGCATGGTTCCGTACAAAACCGGACTCAGCTATGTATATACCGTCAATGCCGCGGGCATAATTTCATTCTGGTATTCTCCTGATCAGTCCAATTCGATTCCAAGTATAGAAGCGGAGCCGGCACAGGGCGCGGCGGATACAAGAAACTGGATAAAGCTTAACGTCAGCGAGTGGGAATTGCCCGAATACGTCTATATCAAAGACGCGTCCGGCAAAGTCACGTATTTTGCTACCGAGTCGAATCCTGATTACGCGGACTGGTTTGATTTATCAAATGCTTGGATTGGTAATACAGGCTCAATGATTTATCATTGGTCTGCCGACGCGACTTACCGCCCCGGTGACATAGTAGTTTACGGGTCCTCAAAAATAAATACTTACAGATATTTTGTTTTAAGGGACGATATTAATCCTTCCGACGCTGTTGGTCATGCACCGTTGCCGGGCAGTTCAATTTGTTATTATTGGGAAGCGGTAAACGTGCTTTTGCCGCTTGCGTAAAAGTGAATCTGCAAAGAGTTGATTATATAAATTTTTTGCAGTATAATGGGTAAAGTGGACATGGATTCAGAAAAAATAAATAAAAAGAATTCAAAAAAAAGTATAGCGGGTTTCTTCGCCTTTATAGCGGCGGTTGTGATCTTGCTGTTTTTTATTATTGTTCAGCTTTTGCCCGCTTCAGCAGGTATAAAAATAATCGGATTTAAGACTTATTTAATTTCTGATACTAAAAGTATGGAACCGTTCTTAACTCATAACGATTTAGTTATTGTGGTTAATTCGGATTTCGATTCATTAGAGAAGGGCGATGTAATTACTTTTATGGGGCGTGTAACGCAAAACGGAAGCAGTATTGAAGCGCCCGTTACCCATGAAATTATTGAAGTGATAACCGATGCGGAAACAGGAGAAAAAAAATTCCGCACTAAAGGTAAAAATGATGAAACTAACCCGACCGCGGATTCCAGATTTGTTACAAAGGACGGCGCGGGAAATACTAATAAATATATAGGCAAATATGCTTTTAAAATCAGATGGCTCGGTAAAGCGATTGCCTTTTTGCGAAGTCCTTTCGGAATTGTAGCGATAGTTATTAATGTTATTATTATCGTATTAATTGTTGTGATGATAAAAAAGAAACCTGAAGCAATTGACGGAGCAGAGCCGGACGACGGGCAAAACCCTTTAAGCGGCAATAAGGCTAAGCGGCGAAAAAAAGAATAGAAAAAAACAGCTTCCGGCATAATCGGGAGCTGTTTTAATGTGATAACTAAGCACAACCCTTGAAGGATCTCGCCCGATAAAGAAGAAGGGATCCTTCGAGGGGGCGCTATGGGGTCAAGCTCAGGATGACAGGGATGAAGAAATTTTGTCGTTTTAACGACGGTAGGGCAAATAATGCTATCGGTTGACTTTTTCTCTATTATTTAGTAAAATTAAACGAAAGTTAAAACTAAAATGAACAGCTTAGGGAGCGGTAATGAAAACAATAGCGGTAGTTGAGGACGATATAGAAATAGGAAATGCGATTGAAGATCTTTTAAGCATGGAAGGTTATAGCGTAAAGAGGGCATATTCGGGAACTGAGGCGCTAATGCTTTTAACTCATATTACGCCGCAGCTTGTGCTTCTTGACCTCAATTTGCCGGGGCTTAACGGTGAAGAGGTGTTGCCGCGCATAAAAAATATACCTGTAATAATATTAAGCGCAAAGTCTGCAATAAGCGATAAGGTGAAAAATCTGATTGCGGGCGCAGCGGATTATATAACAAAGCCGTTTGACAACGACGAACTGCTTGCAAGAATAGCGGTACAGTTAAGACGCGGTGAAACGGACGGCGGTGATATACTACGCTATAAAAATATTGAGATTGACAAGAAAACTTTTTCGGTTACGGCTGCGGGCAAAGCGGTAAAGTTGACAAGAACCGAGTTTGCAATATTGCAGCTCTTTATTGCTAATCCTAAAAATGTATTTTCTAAAGGCTCTATTATCGAAAATATAAGCGACTATACTCCCGACGGTGAGGAATCAAGCGTCAGCGTTCATATCTCAAGCCTTCGGCATAAGCTAAGCGCGGCGGCGAATCAGGATTATATAGAAACCGTGTGGGGAATCGGCTTTAAGCTAAAATCTTAACGAAATCTTTAAACTTTATTATAGAAAAATTTAAACCTTTGGGTTAAACTGACAGCATAATAAATAAAGGAGTACAGGCAAATGGAATATGTTTTGCAAACACACGGTCTGACAAAGACCTACAACGCTACGCAAAAGCTGTCAATAATGTAAATATGCATATACCCAAAGGGGCTATTTACGGTTTTGTCGGACGCAACGGATCAGGAAAAACCACACTCATTCGTATGGTGACAGGTCTGATTAACCAAACAGAGGGCGACTTTACGCTTTACGGCGCTAAAAGTAAGCCTCAGCTTGAAAAGATGCGCCGCCGTATCGCGGCAGTAGTAGAAACGCCGTCAATTTATTTGAATATGACGGCTTATGAAAACTTGAAGCTGCAATGCAAACTGCTCGGCATAAGCGAAACCATTATAGAGGAAATGCTTAAGACTGTAAATTTAACTCATGCCGGAAAAAAGAAAGCCAAGAATTTTTCGCTCGGTATGAAACAGCGGTTAGGTATTGCTGTTGCATTTATCGGCAGCCCCGACTTTTTAATACTTGACGAGCCGACAAACGGGCTTGATCCCGAGGGTATAATCGAAGTCAGGGAATTATTGCTTAAGGCTTAACAGGGAAAAGAACATAACCGTGCTTGTGTCGAGCCACATATTGACAGAGCTGTCAAAAATAGCCACTCATTACGGGTTTATTAACAAAGGTACGCTGCTTAAAGAATACTCGGCGGCACAGCTTAGCGAGCTTTGCAGAAAGCGTATAAAGGCAACCGTCGCCTCTACAAAAGAAATTCCGTCAGTCCTGTCAAAATTTGCCGTTACCGACTACAAAATATTATCGGACACGGAACTTGATATTTTTGGCGAAATTAACGTCGGCGACTTTGCCGTTGCGCTAAAAACCGCGGGAATTCCGCTTGCAAAAATAACCGAGCATAACGAAGACCTAGAAAGCTTTTATATTAATCTTGTAGGAGGAGAAAACTAATGAATAAGCTATTGAAAGCGAATTTTTATAAATTGGCAAAAGAAAAATCAATTTTATACCTTATGGGCGGATCATTAATCTTTTCATTGATAGCAATAATAATTTATAAAATAATCGGCAATTTTTCTATCCCTGCTCTTAAAATTACAGGTCTCATCAACGGTGAAACTTATTTCTTTCGGGCATCCAATTAGGACAAAATGCCGGAATGCTGATGGGGTTAGGAATTGCGATATATGTCGGTAAAGAGTTTTCTCAAAATACAATACGGAATAAAATCGCCGTCGGTTACAGCAAAACAAAAATATATCTTGCTAACTTTATCGTATCGGTAACAATCAGCGCGATGCTGTATGTTGTTTACGAACTTGCTGTTATTTGTGTCGGATTACCTTTATTCGGATGGGGCGAAACCTTTGTATTTAGTGAATTTTTCCGTCAATTAATCAATTCATTGCTCATTCTTATTACAGTAAGTGCAGTAATAAATATGGTGAGTATGCTTACAAGAAATATGGTCATATCAATATTGATAACTATGTTAGGAATAATTATGATTTCGGCAATTTTAACGGGAATTAATATGGTGCCTCTTGAAAGCGGCGCAAGAACCGTTGTGGATGTAATTTTAAAGTCTAACTTTTTGGGGCAGTCGGTTTTAATCGGAACAGTTAATTCCGTATCGTTTATGGTATGGGTAATAGTATCTTCAATTATTGTGAGTGTCGGAACCACAATTCTTGGCTGTTATTTGTTTGAAAAAATGGATGTAAAATAATATAAAAGAGGTATTTATGCCCGAAACCGTTTTTATTATTGTAATAGTAATAATGTCAGCCGCGCTTATTTATTTAAGCGTCAGGCTGGCTTTATTCAAGTTTGCCGCAAAAAAGATTTCTCAAAGGCTTGACTTTATAATTAATACAGATACCAATATTGGTATTGATTTTGAGGTTAGCGAAAAATCTTACAATGCTTACGCGCAGTCTCAATAAAGATATTGAAAAGCTGAAGCAATTAAAAAATGAATATAAAAGAAAGGATATTGAGTTAAGGGAATCTATCGCAAACATATCCCATGACCTTAGAACGCCGCTTACGGTAATAGCAAGCTATGTAAATCTTATAGAACGCGGCGGCGGTATTGACGAAAAAAGCGGCAAAGCGCTTGAAATTATTAAAAACCGAACGGCGGCGATGACCGCGCTTATTGAGGAATTGTTTAGCTATTCATTATATGAAAGCGAACAAATCTCTTTAGAGTTAACAGATATTTGCCTTAACGACAGCCTTGAAAAGAGTTTGACTCAAGTTTACAACCTTATTACCGAGCGCGGTATAACTCCACAAATAAGCATAACCGACACGGTCGTAAGGCGGCGTTTGGATGCTAAAGCCTTTGACCGCATAATTAACAATATTTTAAGCAATATGGTAAAGTATTCGGACGCAGATATGAGCGTAACATTAGGCAGTGACGGCGAAATGATATTTTCAAACAAAACACATAATCTTGATGCTGTGGCAACGGGCAAGCTGTTCAACCGCTTTTTTACAGTCGAAAACGCAAGGTCTTCAACGGGACTTGGACTGTCCATAGCAAAGATACTTACGGAACGCATGAATGGCAGCATAAGGGCGGAATTGACCGATTCTAAATTATATATTTATTTGAAATTCTGATTAATCACTTAATGCCATGACAAAATATATACAAGTTAGAAAAAGGCACAGATTTCTTATGGAATCTGTGCCTTATGGTACTCCCGGCGGGAATCGAACCCACGACTGACCCATAGGGGAGCGTAGATTCTCAAATTATTTATACAATTGTGTATTTTGAGCGTTTTTTGCCCTTTTGAGCGTGCATTTCGTCTATTTTGTACCGTTTTTACATAACTTTCAGAACGTAAAATATCTTTCAAGTGTATTCCGAGTGTAAGGATTTTGAGTGTGTACACTCTTAGATATAGCGGTATAATCTTTTTTTGAAAATCTGTTCCCTTGAAAATAATCACTATATTTTGCTACCAATAGTTAAGCTTTTGAATATTATCTAAGCTACAAAGCCGACTCGCATACCGTCGACCATAATTTACCTTACATAAAATGTTGCCCATCCATGATTCATTTGTTCGAATTACACGAACGACATTCCTTTGATACCATTGTACAATTAGGTTTTTTACCGCTTTCTTTTAAGAGTTCGCTACCCCAATCGAACATAGCATTCAATATCGGTCGCAGGCTGCGCCCTTTTTCAGTTAAAGAATATTCGACTTTAGGCGGAACAACAGGATAAACTGTGCGTATAAGAAGTCCGTCATCTTCAAGCTCCCGTAGTTGTTGCGTGAGCATTTTCGGCGTAGCGTCGAAAATAAGTTTTTTTAGTTCGGAATACCGAATAACCTTATCCGTTAAATGCCATAGTATTAATGCTTTGTACTTACCTCCGATTAACTCAAGTGTCGCCGACACAGGACAACAAGACGTTTTTTTGCTTTGCTCCATATTCATATCCTCCAATGGTATCTTTTTGGGTACTATATTACAAAATAGTGCGTTCTTGACAAAAGAATAGTACTGACATATAATAGCATAGACAGATGAATTTGTCAACAATGGACTAAAGGTGAGAGTCGCGGGCGTGCTTGCAAAAACATGACCGACCGATGGACATTTCAACGTGCAACATTATAAACAAGGAGATTTATATGCAAAAAGAAAACTTTAAGATTACAGGCATGACCTGTTCCGCCTGCTCTGCTAGAGTTGAAAAAGGAGTTTCAAAACTTGAGGGCGTTAAAGGAGCGAACGTAAACCTGCTTACCGAAAGTATGTGGGTTGAATTTGACGACGCAATACAAAATGCGGACGGAGTTATAAAAAGGGTTGAGGAAATCGGCTATAGCGCAACGATTAAAACTGAAAATAAGGAAAAACCTCTTGGGCGGCGCAAAAACTACAAATGCCGAAACCGATTCTTTAAAAAAACGGCTTATCATTTCTACTGTTTTTACTGTGCCGCTTTTCTATATTTCAATGGGCAGTATGTTGTCGTTTCCAATGCCGGGCTTTCTTATGGGCATGAAAAATGCGCTAATTTTTGCCTTTACGCTTTTTTTACTTACGCTTCCGGTTATTATTGTAAATTATAAATACTTTAAAGTCGGCTTCAAAAATTTATTTAGGCTTTCGCCCAATATGGATTCTCTTATAGCCATAGGTGCGGGTGCGGCGTTTTTGTACGGCATTTTCGCTATATATAAAATAGGCTGGGGATTTGGTTATGGCGATATGGATGTGGTTCATAAATTCTCAATGGACTTATATTTTGAATCCGCTGCTATGATTTTGACTTTAATTACGCTCGGTAAATTTTTTGAAGCCCGTGCCAAAGGCAAAACAAGTGAGGCTATCGCAAAGTTAATGGATTTAGCACCCAAAACTGCGATAGTTTTACGCGGCGGCATAGAGCAAGAAATACCGATTGCAGATGAAGTTGCCGGCGATGTCCTTATTGTAAAAGCAGGCGCAGGAATTCCTGTTGACGGCATAATCCTTGAAGGATACGGCTCTATTGACGAAGCCGCTATCACAGGTGAAAGCCTGCCTGTAGATAAAAAGGAAAATGATAAGGTAATCGGCGGCACTATAAACAAATCCGGTTACTTCAAAATGGAAGCCAAGGCTGTAGGAAATGATACGGCACTTGCAAAAATTATAAAGCTTGTTGAAGAAGCGACTGCAAGCAAAGCGCCGATTGCAAAGCTTGCAGATAAAATAAGCGGCGTGTTTGTTCCCGTCGTTATAGGAATTGCGTTAATTGCTTTCATTTGGTGTGGCTTTCTTTAGGGTACGGTTTTGAATTTGCGCTTACTATCGCAATTTCAGTTCTCGTTATTTCTTGTCCTTGCGCTTTAGGGCTTGCAACGCCGACGGCTATTATGGTAGGCACAGGAAAAGGCGCATCAAGCGGAATCCTCATTAAGTCAGCTCAAAGCTTAGGAAAATCTGCACAATATAAATGTAGTTGTGCTGGATAAAACAGGCACAGTAACCGAGGGCAAACCTGCCGTAACCGATACTATTCCTTTTGAAACAAGCAAAGAAGAATTGCTAAGAATCGCCGCTTCGTTAGAGAAAATGTCAGGGCATCCTCTCGCTGCGCCTATTGTGGAAGAAGCCGAAGCTATGAATATAACTTTCGAACAGGTAAACGATTATGAGTTAATACATGGTCAAGGGATTGTGGGAACGATTGCCGGTGTTCGTGTTTACGGCCGAAATCGTAAGCTGATGACTGCTTGCGGTATTGATACTAATCTATATTCAAAAATTGAGGAAGATTCTGCTTCGACAGGAAAAACGCCACTATTCTTCGCTAAGGACAACAAATATTTGGGCGCAATTATCCTTGCGGATACTGTAAAACCGACAAGCAAAAATGCTGTTGAACAGCTAAAGCGTATGGGATTAGAAGTTATAATGCTTACAGGGGATAATGCAAAAACCGCCGAAGCAATCCGCAGGCAAATCGGTATTGACAGAGTTATCGCAGAGGTATTGCCTGAAGATAAGGAAAAAGAAATTCAAGCCTTGCAGAGCAGCGGAAAAAAAGTTGCTATGGTTGGTGATGGCATAAACGACGCCCCCGCACTTGCAAGAGCCGATGTGGGTATCGCAATCGGTGCAGGAACAGATATTGCCATCGAATCCGCCGATGTTGTTTTGATTAAAAGCAATTTAGAGGACGTTGCGGCAGGAATACGTTTAAGCAAGGGGACTATGCGCAACATACGCGAAAATCTTTTTTGGGCGTTTATATATAACGTGATAGGCATACCCGTTGCCACAGGGATTTTATACGGTGCTACGGAGTGGCTGCTTAATCCCATGATTGCTGCGGCGGCTATGAGTTTAAGTTCTGTTTCGGTAGTGCTAAACGCACTGCGGCTAAAATTCTTAAAGCTAAAAAAACAAAAATAAATTAAAATAAAAGGAGTACAAAAAAATGACAAAAACACTTAATGTAGAGGGAATGACCTGTATGCATTGCGCGGGTGCTGTAACGAAAGCACTTGAAAAATTAAACGGTGTAACAAAAGCCACGGTAGACTTGAAGAAGAAAACAGTAATCGTGGAAATAAGCAGCGATAAAGTAACTAATGAAATGCTCCGCGCTACCATTGAAAATGCAGGGTATGAATTGAAATAAGAAAAAGCGTTCAAAGATAGTGGCATTTTTGACAGCGTTAACTGACTACAATTATTTTATTAGATAGCGCCTGTATTTCAAATATTTGAATCATAGCTAAAAGACATTCAAATAGAGATGCACTCGTCTGACAAGAGATAACGAGTTGAACCGTCAAGAAGTTCAACTCGTTCTTTTATTTAGGAAGATAGTGTTAAGATTTTGTAGGAATCCATTAGCAAGGGTTGGAGTGCCGGACTATCTGAAAAATGTAAATCCCGTTTGACGAGTTGTTTGACGAAACAGTTATAACTGAACCTTATGCTTATGAAACTATGAGTTGAATTTAATATAATACGATAAGGCGAAAGAAAAATCTGTCGTCTTTTTGATAATCGAGCATGGATGTTTTTGTGTGTGCAAGCGATATTTGCGCACACTTTATTCATTCGGCGACGTGGCGACGGCTGGAACTTTGGTATAAACAAAAAATTGATTGATTTTAGGGTGTATAAAGATGTATGAAATCACAATTACTGATTTTTAGTACTGCATATAGGTAGAGAAAAGAAAATACCACAATATAGAAACCGCCGATTAAGTCAGCGGTTTCTTGCTTTTTTAGCTAAAAAATGATATAATAAATTTATGGAAAAGCAAATAACTTTTGGTGAAATTGAATATCAATCGAGACGCAAAAAGACTCAAAAAGAAATATTTTTAGGGAAAATGGAAAAGGTTGTTCCGTTGAAAGAATGGTGCGATATCATTCGTCCATTTTACTACAAAAAAGGAAATGGCAGGCAGCCGATTGAACTAGAAGTAATTTTTAAAATGTATCTCGTTAGTAACTGGTATAATTTATCCGATGAGCAAGCTGAGGATATGCTTTGTGAAAATATGGCGGTCCATAGTTATGTCGGCATTGCCAGCGATGCCCCGGATGCGACAACTCTGGGCAAATTCAGAGTAGAGATAATTGAGAAAAACAATTTAAATAAGGAGCTTTTTGAAGATTTAAACAAAAAAATTTTTAGAAAACGGAGTGATGTTTCGCGAAGGCACGATTGTTGATGCGACAATAATTGAAGCTCCCAATTCAACTAAAAATAAAGAAAATAAACCTAACTCCGAGATGAGTTCCACATATAAGCACGGAAAAAATTATTTTGGAATGAAAGTTCATATAGGAATGGATAAAAAATCCGGTATTGTACATAGTGTCGAAGTAACAACGGCCGGTGTTGCGGATATTGCTATGTCTAATAAACTTCTGCATGGCGAAGAAACAGAAATATATGGCGACTCAGGTTACGCAGGAATGGACAAACGACTGGAAATATGCGAACGGTTCAGTTCCGGGACAGGTGAAGTTGAAAAAATAAATGCCAGTATCCGTCTTGGGAAAAACAAATTTACAAGCGAAACGAGATATATTCTAAAGAAAAAATTTTCATATAAATAAAAAGAGAAATCTTTTAGCTGAAGAAGATAAATTGCAAGAAAAAGAAAAATCTAAAATCCGCAATAAAGTTGAACATGCTTTTGGTAAGCTGAAGCATATATTTGGCTTTCGGAAAACTCGGCTACGGACAATTTCTAAAAATCAAAATTCAATGTACTTAATGTTCACACTTGTGAATATTTTGTCATGCGCTCAAAGAAAACTATCTATAAACTAAGGTCAAAAAAGCATACTAAAAACCGCATTTTATAACGATAAATCATTAAATAGAAATCTTCTGCAAAAAAACAAAAAACTCTCGTGTAAATTCGAAAGTTCTCTGTTTTTTACCACTTAATCGGCGGTTCCTATAATGTGGTATTGTGGTACGCGCGGCGGGAATCGAACCCACAACAGCCCCTTAGGAGGCTCGAATCCCTCAAATTATCTATGTAAAATCGTGTATTTTGAGCGTTTTTTGCCCTTTTGAGCGTCTAAATCGTACATTTCGTACCGTTTTTACATAGCTTTTATTACATAAAAAATCGTTAGGGTGTATGAAAGGTGTATGAAATCAGGGTGTATACACCTAAACAGAGTGCTATCTTGAATTAAAGATAGCATTTTTGTAGTAAAAAGGCAAGCGAAATTAAAATCTAAAAATTATACATTGGAGGTTTATCTATGTTTATACCAAGACTGCGCCGCATAAATGATGTTGTAGCGGAAATGCGGACGCGCGATAAAGATACGGCAGTATCATATTATTTTCTACAAAGTTTTATGAAAGACGGAAAAATCAAAACTATTAAATACGGTAATGCGTGGCTTGTCAATCTTGACGAGCTATATGCGTTCTTTACCGCTAACGGAGGAAAAAAGAATGAAACGACGAATGAGAACGACGGGACAGATAGCGCGACTGTTTTATGATGCAGATATCAGCACTATGGTAAGAAAACCGAATATGCGGCGATTTGCTAAAGACAACGGCGTATTCTATCATATCTTATCCAACGGCAGATGGATTATTGATATAGACGAATTTCTTTTAACAGTCAATCCAAAACAATCTATCGTCCAAGCGAATTTACCCAGATTACGCAATATAGCCGCATCGGTTACTCTATTCAATGAAACCTATCCGGGCTATGATATAGACCGACATACCGTCGAAAAATGTATGCTGTCAGATAAAGTGTTTAAGGTTATGCACGGCAACAGATGGATTATAAATTATGACGAACTGGAAAAAGAAATACTTAATAAGCTTACCAACTCAAGCCTCGATAATCCAAAGAAGTTTGAACATCCTTTCTAATTCTCTGATAATTTGCATTTGCCATCACATTTTTCAATTATCTCATATTCAATCTTAATATCTTCTAATAAATCACGAAACCAATTATCTAAATATTTTTATCCTCAGCATTCTTAAATTTTATCTTAAATGCAACAGGTAATATTCTACCAAATCCCGCCCAAAAAGTCAATGTTGCCACCCTAAAGCAAAAAGCGGCGGTGCTGTTCATCGTCTATTATATAAAAAAAATGTTATCTATCGTTTTTTTCTTTTGGGCAATTATCGTAATACAACAACAAATATAAACCTAATAAAACTATATACAAAAATATTAAAAAGATAAATACACATGCAATAACTATATTACTATTTGGGTTCAGTTCTTTACCTACGACCCAACATTCACCCTTTCCGTCAGAACCAACATCCCCGATATAGATTTCAATTTTCTCGCCTATATGCTTTAAGGACTCGGTATATGTGCTATACATCCCAGTAACAGAACTTTCATACAAAATCCCATCATCACTTTCATAACGATACCATACTCTTGCTGACGACTGACCACCTCTATCTACGCTCACAATTTCAGCTTCAACTATTATTCCTCTATCAATTATTTTTTGAATCTCAATTCCGTCAAAATATCCCACAATTGATAGTGCTGCAACTAAAAGCAAAAATCAGATTTAAGCCAATCGAAATTAATATTCCTTTCCATCCCATTGCCGGAGCTCTTTTCACTTTTTCCACAATCTACCCTCCGATAAGCCTTGAAGTATTCTACCAAATTCCGCCCAAAAAGTCAATGAAACCGCTTTGTAAAGCAAAAAGCGGCAAGGAATTTTGGTAAAGACCACCTAGACCAAGAATTATTTGGTTTAATAAATTTTATTGTAATTTGGGCGATTTGTCTAATTTTTTTTTTTTTTTTTTTTACGAGGCAAAATACAGAAAAATAATAATAAGCCAGCGATAATCGCAGAAACTATCGAAAATATAATTGCACGTAACGGCTTATAATCATCTACAAAATAAATGCTTTGCCCTTTGCCATCAATATAAATTTCAACCTTAGTACCAATCTTTTCTTGGGCTGTTTCTATGTTGTTGTAACTAGTTGTAATTGTACCGCGATATTCCAAGCCATTTTCATCTTCATAATAATATTGCAAATCCCAATAGGGAGCGAGTAGGCTTCCTGTATTGATAATATCAATTATCTCAGCATTCACTTTTTGTCCTTCATTTTTAATTTTCAATTCAAGCATAGAAATGAAAATCATTGTTATAAATATAATCGTTATAACTAAAAAAAATATAAAAAGAAAAATAAATATCGGAAATAATAAGTGACGTTTTTTACTAACTTTTTTACTTTCAAGCTCCATTCATTACCTCATAAAGTTTTAGCGATTTGCATTTGATTAAAGTATTTATTTTGAATCAGCGTTTCAACATTTTCATCAAATAATGAAAATGTTCCGCATAAATTATTTGAATTGTCCAGCTTCGCGCAATCTTGCATGCCTTGTAAAGTGAAAGCGACAGTCACTGTTGTGTTTTATCTATTGTTTTGTTTTTCTTTTAGGCAACTTATCGTTGTACCACAGCAGATATATAATTAATAAAATCATATACACAATCATTAGAAAAATAAATATTGATGCTACAATAAGGTCATCATTTGGATTAAATTCTTTACCTACTATCCAACATACACCTTTACCGTTAGAACCGACATTTCAATATTTCAACTTTATTTCCAAAGAGTTTTTCAGCCTCCTCATGCGTGCCACCGTGAACAATAGTACCCTCATATAAAATTCCATTTTCATCAGTATATTTAAACCATAATCTAAGAGCAGTACTACCGCCTCTATCGGCTCCTACTATTTCGGCTTCAACTATTTTTCCTCCATCAATTGCTTTTTTGGATTTCAATTCCATCAAAATATCCCAGAATTGATATTAGTGCAATTAAAGCAAAAACTGAATTTAAAACAATAAAAACTAATATTCCTTTCCATCCCATTGCAGAAGCTCTTTTCACTTTTTCCACAATCTACCCTCCGATAAGCCTTGAAAGTATTCTACCAAATTCCGCCCAAAAAGTCAATGTTAATGCAATATAGAGCAAAAGACGGTGATATTTCCTGTTGCTTTAATGTTTTATCAACACAATTAAGCTGTAATTTCTGCAAAGAGATTACGGCTTTTTTATGCAAACAATCTCCGAATTTTGCCTTTTGGCTTTGTTGTTTATCAGAGTAACAAGCCCCTGTAAACGGGAAAAAATATCGCGGAAAATTTATAAGTAATCCGGCCTATGAATGTGGCTGGATTTTTATTATAGCTTTATTTCTATGACATATTTTTTCCTTTATCGTTGACAGGGGATTTCACAATATTTCTGTTGATTCTTTATATGTGCTTGTTATCTGATTTTCTGTTGTGTGCCGAAGGCAAAATAAAAATTCGGAGGTAAAATCTATGAAACAAAATGTTCCATTCACGAAGAAAGACGAAGGTATTATTTAAGTGAATTTTCGCTTTATGATTGCGACCACTTTATAACCTTCAACATTGTTGATATCAATACGGTTAAGAATGAAATAACCGTAGCGGTATCTAACGAAACCTAAAAAGTAAGCCTATGCACATACGAGCTGCGTATTGACGGTGAACGCTTGTATTTCGAGTACGGCATAATGCAAGAAAAAATAGCCGTTTGACGATTTTGAGCAAATCAGGAGAATCAGACAATGAGTGAATATGTCAAATTGTCCTAAATGCGACTTAAATTATATTAAGTCAAACGAAAAAATGCTGCAAGGCTTGCAATCCCGATATGCGAGGTAAATTAATATCGACATCGAGAAAACAACGAAATTTTACAGACAGAAAAAATTAACAGAATACAGTACCCGTAAGGAATCTAAAGATACCTTTATGCAATTAGATACAACTGTAAACACAAATAAAATCTAAAGGAGATTTAGCAATTATGGAAAAGAAAAAGATTGAGTTTTAATGAACTCTATTCTCTTTGTAACAGAGAACAATTTTTTACTTGCGGCGATGTTCAGCAATACCAAAAGATGTTTGATATCGCCAAAGACGGCGTAACACAAATGGAGCTTACCTATATTCTGTATATTTGCTCTAAGTACAGGCTTGATTTTATTTATGACAAGCTAACACCGCTATTTAAGGAGGATAACTAATATGGCAACAATTAACGATTTGAAAAAATATCTCAATTATGAGTTTAGCTCCGGCTGTTATACCGGCTCGGACTATCTTTCTTTTCAAACAAAATATATCAACTATTTGCGCGGACTATGTAAGCAAAACAGTTGGGAGCTTGCTAAGACAGGTAGAAATCATTATTGCTTTACTGCTTTTATTAAATGCGATAACAACTATGTTTACTTCTCTATAAGCGATGTGCGAGGCTGTAACAATGAATGGTACAAGCATATTCTTGTAAGAACGGCTAAACACGAAAAAGACTATACGGGCGGCTGGAACAATTACACAGCTTTACCGGAACTGTCAACGGCAATAACAAAACTTTTAGCAGGAGGCTCGTTAATATGAAATCATATTTTGAAACAAGAAAGCATATCTCAGACGAGAATTATTCAATGATAACTGCGCTGCGAAACAAGTACGGTGAAGTACAATTTAGAATGGCAAT
>JALQSN010000972.1:0-15385 GCA_023690525.1 Holotrichia oblita
GTCGTCTCAATAGAAATTACGGCGTCAATATTACTGCGCTTAGAAGGGCGTTTAAAAGCCTTAAGCGGCATTTGAGGTAGGGGAAATATGGATAAAAGAAAAACTATCTCGCCTCAAAAGGGCGGAAAACATTAAAGAAGAACATAAATGTTCATGTTGCGGAGTTGTTTTTAACTCTCAGAAAAATAATTTTTTAGTTAGTAGTTCGCCGCTCTACAAAGGTAACGGCGGGTACACAAATTTATGCCGTTCGTGCATTGACGAGCATTATAAAAAGCTGCTTGGATTCTATAATGGAAACGCTGAACAGGCAATAGACCGGTGCTGTCAAATGTTCGATTGGTACTACAATGAAGCGATTGTTGCAGCAACCGGGAAGGAGGCTTCGGCATCGCGTATTTTATTATATCCGTCTAAGTTAAACATGGCTCAGTTCAAAGCGACCGGCAAAACATATATGGATACGCTGACAGAACGGCAGTCGAAACCAGTGGTTGTGAACTCTCCCGTTCATGAAGAGTTTGACACATATAAAGCTTCCCCGGAGACAATAAGGTTTTTTGGTCACGGTTATAGCAATGAAGATTATTCATTCCTGCAAGAACAATATGACGACTGGACTTCAAGGTACGAGTGCAACTCGAAAGCACAGGAGGAATTATTTAAAGCAATCTGCGTTGCCCAGTTGACTATTCAGGAAACCCAGCGCGGCGTCCGCGACGTTAAAGAAATTGAGAAGGCAATGAAGACCTTCCAAGATTTATTAAAGACAGCAGACTTAAAACCAAACAGGAGCGCTATCGAAACCGCAGGGCAAGAGACTTTCGGAATGCTTATAAAAAAGCTTGAAAACGAGCGGCCTGTGAGTGCGCCTGCCGAAGAATGGAAGGACGTTGACGGAATTCATAAGTATATCGACACTTGGTTTTTAGGTCATCTTTGCAATTTGGCAAAAGTGAAGAACCCGGGAGAAGAGGACTACATCGCAGAAAGGAAAAATTCACGGTCGCGCCGCCCGAGATTGATGATAGGTAGGTGCGGCAATGATTAAAAGCAAGAGAACAGAAAGCGAAGTTAAACAAGAGAAGCTTGATATCCTGATGGATGGGGTTGACCGTTGGTGTTCGTTTTACCGTGCAAATCCCCACAGATTCGCAAGGGACTATTTAGGATTAAAGCTCAAGAGGTTTCAGCAGATACTTTTGTGTATGATGTTCCGGTTTCCCAATACTATTTACTTGGCGAGCCGTGGTGGTGGTAAAACATTTTTAATCGCAATTTTTTGCGTGATTCACTGCATCCTTTATCCTGGCACGCGAATATGTGTGTCTTCGAAAACAAGGCGGCAGGCAGCGGAAGTTATTGAGAAGATTCAAGGAATACTAATGACCGACTCGCAGAATTTGCGGGATGAAATCAAAAATATTAAGGTCAGTCAGTATGAAGTATTTATTCGTTTTAAGAACGATTCGAGGATTGCCGTTGTTACTTCCGGCGAGTCTGCCAGAGGAAACAGGGCGACGATTCTGATTGTCGATGAGTTCCGTATGGTATGCAAAAGCGTTGTGGATACTATTTTGAAAAAATTTCTGACTTCACCCCGGCATCCGGCGTTTTTAGATAAACCGGAGTATGCAAATTATCCAACTGAGAGAACCAAGGCAATTTATGCCAGCTCATGTTGGTACGAAAGCCATTGGTCATATGACCTTGTAAAAGACTTCGTAAATAACATGCATCCGGGCGGAAATCACTTTTGCTGCTCGATGCCATATCAGCTTGCTATTAAAGAACATCTGCTTGATAAAGAGCGTGTCGAGGACGATATGTTGGAATCAAACTTTAACTCAGTTTCATTCCAAATGGAAATGGAAGCATTGTTCTTCGGACAGGGTGACGGCGGGTTGTTTGCTTATAACGAAATAGAGAGTAATAGACAGATAAAATATCCTTTTTATCCGGCAAGCGCTAAGCTAAAATTGGCGGATAAGAGAATGCAGATGCCGCAAAAACAACTCGGGGAAATGCGGATTCTTTCCGTAGATATTGCGTTGATGGCTTCGTCAAGACACAAGAACGACGCTACGTCAATATTCATCAATCAAGTCTTAAGAGCGAGTAGCGGCAGATGTATGAATAATATTGTTTATACGGAAAACAACGAAGGCTTACGAACAGATGCGCAAGCCCTTCAGATAAGAAGGCTTTTTTATGACTACGAATGTGACCATCTCGCAGTCGATTGCAAGGGATTAGGTCTTGGTGTTGTTGATGCATTGATGGCAGATATTTACGATCCGCTGACCGGAGAAACATATCCGGCATTATCATGCTGTAACAATGAAGATATAGCCAAACGCTGTCTGGTCAAAAACGCTCCGAAAGTTATATGGGCAATACAGGGCAGCGCGGATTTTAACTCTCGTGCGGCCGTAACACTTAGAGAAGTATTTAAGCAAGGGCAGATTAAATTACTGATTCCCGACTTTGACATGGAAGAAACCTTGGCGGACTTGCCCGGCTACAACAAGCTTAGTCCAGCCGACAAAATCAATCTACAACTTCCGTATATTCATACATCGCTGCTGGTAAATGAATTGATAAATTTGGAGCATGAAATAAAAGGCAATGTTATCAAAGTCAAAGAAAAAGTGGGGATGCGAAAAGACAGGTACAGCTCGCTCGCTTACAATATCTTTGTTTCAAAAGAAATCGAGCGCGAGCAAAATATTAATAGGGCGAAAAGAACAGAAGACCGTTTTGTTATGAAAATTACCCGCCCAAAAATTAAATAAGGAGGTTAAAGAACATGGATAAAAAACTATTCGAGGCTGCTGAAAAAATCGACGGCGGCTATTCGGATGTATTGAAAGATGAAAGTTTCAAAATGTTCTTCGCAAAAGAACTTACGCGGCAAATGCTGTTTAATTCAAAACAATCAACCTCCGGCAGCTCAGAAACTTATTCAAGGTATTCAAAAGACCAAATAGTTCAGTGGTTACAAACCCGTCAGCTAACGAAAAAAGCCTTCGCAGCGCATCGGTTTATATGTTTTTATCCTCAATGCACTACCAGCGGCTTATCGTATTTTATTCAAGTATGCTTTTATGGAAGTACGTTATATCGCCGGTGCAGTTTGAGGGCATTGAAGACGGGAACGAATCGGAAGCTGACTCATTTATGCGGAATTATTATAAGGCTGCCGGTTCTCTTGAAATAATGAATCTGCCGGATATGATGCGCATAATTTTGACATCTGTTTTAAGAGAGGGTGTATATTACGGCGTCAGGTGGTTCGATAAAAGCACGTCTTTTTTACAAAAAATAAATCCTGACATTTGCAAGATAGCATTCGTACAGGATGGCGTTTTTCTTTATAAGATTGACATGAGTAAAATCAAAAAAGACGATTTGTGGAAGTATCCGAAACAATTCGAAGGAATGTATTCTGCTTATGAGCGCGAAAAGGACAAATGGCAGGAAGTTCCCTCTGAAATTTCAATTTGCCTAAAAGCCGATGCGAGCATTGCCGAATACTCAGTTCCGCCGTTTGCAGCCACAATGCCGCAGTTGTATAAAATCGCCGATGCCGAGGCTAGAGAAACAGTATCTGACGACATGGATAATTACAAAATGATTTCCGGAGAAGTGCCCACCGATGCCGACGGAAATCCGCTTATAGGCTACGACCTTGTTGAAAAATATTATAACAGATAGCGGGTGCGCTAGGCGCTAATGTCGGGCTTGCTCTGTCTCCTTTTAAATTGGATTCGTTTGAGTTTGAAAAAAGCGGCACGACAGCGGAAATAGACAAAGTACAAAGAACCGTTGCTAACTACTGGCAGACCGCCGGTACGCCGGGACTATTGCACGGAATTTCAAACAATACAGCAGGGGTAATGAAGCTTGCCATTAAAAGCGACGAGTCGTATCTGTTCGGGATTATGGATCAGGCAGGGCGCATGATTAACCGCATCCTCAAGATGGAATTGTCGGGAAAATACAGATTCAAAATTACATTTTTGCCGATTACTATTTTTAACGCCGAAGAGATGATTGCACGGTATAAAGAGGCAGCCTCATTCGGTTTGGCAAAATCATATTATGCGGCGGCGGTAGGTGTTCCGCAGTTTGATATTGGGGGCTTAAGTTACATTGAAGATAAGATAATGAAGCTCAACGAAGTTTTGAAACCTTTGAAAAACTCGCATAATTTACCGCAGGGGAGTGACGGCGCGGGAAGGCCTTCGTCTGACGATGAGGACTTGGGAGACGCCGGAGAATCTACGCGGGCAAACGATACCAACGCAAACCGCTAGGAGATAAACGATGTTTATAAAAATATTTGACGAGAAAACCGCACTTGAATTAAAAGAGTGCGGTTTTCCTTATACGACAGAAAACATTAATAAGGATCTTAAGCTCTATTGCTTTGAAGCCACACCGGATTTTTTAGCAGTTTTTAATAAGCAGTTCAGCTCGGATACTAAATTCGTATGCGATAACACTTTAAGATTTTGAAAGGAGAAGCAATGGACAAAAAAACGATTTTAGTAAATTTTTTTGCGGGTCCGGGGCGGGCAAGAGCACGCTTTCCCTGAAATTAGCTGGCGAATTAAAGTTTTTAGGTTATACCTGTGAGTTTGCGTCGGAATTTGCAAAAGAACTCGTATACGCAAACGAACTTGAAAAGCTTAAGAATCAGGAGTTTGTCACGAACGAACAGATGCGCCGGATTGAACTGTACCGGAACAAGGTAGATTTTATTGTTACCGATTCGCCGGTATTGCTCGGCGCGATTTATGGGGATAGCATTTCGGAACCGTTTAGGAAAAAGATTTTGGATTTTTATAAAACTTTCAATAACCTGAATTTTTATGTAATCCGGAGTAAGCCTTACGAGCGCATCGGAAGGTTGCAAACCGAAGCTGAAGCTAAGCAAAAGGATTGCGAGATACGCGACCTGTTAAGCAAATATGAGCTGAGCTTTGAAATTGCAAATTACGGCTGCCGGTCCGAGATGAAAAAATAATAGCTCGGTGCGAAAAAGAAAAGGAGATTATATGTGAATGAAAAATTATTGAATATGCGAGTAGATTTTAACGCTAAAATCAAGCCTATACGCCCGATAAACAAGGGATTTACCTTTGTAAATGTTATGTTTTGGCGCTCGGAAAAAACAGAAATAAATCCAATATTTCCGAAGACGCCGTGAACGATGCGCTATCAACGCTATTCAATATTCCTGTCGTCGGACACATTTATGTTGACGAAGACGGTAAATATTTTATGGGAGCGCATGACTTAAAGTCGAGAAAGATAAGGACGGCAAATATAATTTCCGAGTCCTGACGGTTCCGTATGGCGTTGTTCCCGAAACTAATAACATTAAGTTTGAAGAGGTTAAAGAGGCGAACGGTCAAACTAAAACTTATTTGACCGCCGACATTATCCTCTGGACAGGTAGATATCCGGAGCTCAGTGAAACCATCTATAACGAGGATCTGTTTTGGGGACAGAGCATGGAAATCGAAGCAACGGCGGTTTCTCGCAATAAAGAAGACAAGAGCTATGTCGATATAAATAAATTTAATTTTTCGGGGCTGTGTCTTTTGGGAAAATCCGACGATGAAAACCATAACCATGAACCGTGCTTTCCCGAAGCAAAGGTGGAGCCGCATGAGTTTTCACTCGACGACGGTTTTGCATCTAAATTTGAAGATATGAAAAAAGAATTAGCTTTATGCTTTAGCAAAGGAGGTAATAAAGTGGAAGATGAAAATGGAGGCTTAGGAAACAATACGCCTGCCGCCGAGCCGGACGCCAGCGGCTGAAGCTCCGAAAGAGCCGAACTCGGGCAATACATTTGAAGGAGAGCCTAATACAAATAATACTCCAAACACAAGAACCGCCCGCACAGGCGGTTTTTCAATTTGCCGCAACTTATAGCGGGAAACGTGAGGCGATAAGCAACACGTTAAACGGGCTTAGCAAGTCAACCGAGACGGCGTATCTGAGGTATTATCTTGCGGACTTCGATGAGAAGTTTGCTTACGTCGAAAAGATTTACTCGGATTCGCTCAACCCTTCCGGCAAGTGGACTAAGGGAAGGCTTGCCTACACGATGAACGCCGACGAAACCGCAACTATTGAGGAAACAAGCTTTACGGCTATGTTTGTAAAATGGCTGACTGCCGAAGAGGTGGCGGCGTTGGATAAACAAAAGGAAGAGCACGCGGCGCTTTTGACTTACAAGGAAGAGCACCAAACGGCGGATAAAAAGCGCAAATTCGATACCGTCGTCGAGGAATTCAGCGACTTACAAGACGATGAAGATTTTAAAAGCCTTAAAGAAAAGATGATGAATTTTTCCTGCGAAGGCGATTTGAAAAAAGGAATTGTTTGCGCTTAGGGGAATGAAGCTCGCGCCTAAAACAGAGCTGAAGGTTCCGGTCGGTGAGGCAAAACAAAAGTCGGGCAAGCAAGAGCTGCACGATGAGTTTATGGACACTTATTTAAAGAAAAATTAAGGAGATAAAAAAATATGGCTAATAAAAAAAATACGCTTGTGTTCGCACGGACAATATGATGGGCACAAAAGTCGGGAGTCATCTGGTTTCGTTAAGATATCCCGCAGAAATTGAGAACGGAAACATTCTTGCGATTAAAAATCTGGAAGAGGACAGCAGGGAAGTTTACGAAGCCGACGTTCCCGGCGCCACTACGCCCTTAAAAGAGCTGGCATTGATAGCGAGCGAAGAGATTGTGAAGGATGTCAAATCCCACGATATTTTCGATTTCATCAATTTGGCGGGCACGGTATCGAGAGGCTACAAGTTCGCGTCGAATGACATATTTTCGGTTACGCCCGAAGCTTTAACGGCGGATTCGGCAACTCCGGCAGTCGGTCAGTACGCATGCGTAAAGAACAGCACCAAAATCAAGCTTGCCGCCGCAGCGGACGGCACGACCATCGGCAAGGTAATCGCAGTTGAACTTGAGAGTAACGGCAACGAGTGGGTCGTTATTCAGGTGCAGTAATTAACTATAATTAAAGGAGAATTTTTAATATGGATAGAAAAAATATCTTAAAAGTAGCCATCGACGCCATCAACGGCAAGGTCGAGGGCTATACGTTTGAACAGGCCGGCGAAGCTTTGCGTTCTGCGCTGATTGAGCTTAACGGCGGTTCTAATAAAATAAATATAAAAACCTTCTATCGCGGCAACGCTTTGTTCGATCTCGTGCAGGAGATAATTCCCGTAATGATTGAGACCGGCTTAAAGCAGGACAATCCGTTGTTTGCGCTTATCGACTACCGCAACATTGCGCTCGGCGATGTCAACGAGTTTATTTCCGAAGGGCGCAACGATTTGGTTGTATCGAACGTCGCGAGAGGTATTCAGGGCGTAAGGAGACAGCGCTTGTACGGACGCGAGCTCATCAGGATTGAAACCGAGGTTCGCATCATCAAGGTGTACGAGAGTCTTAACAGACTGCTTGCCGGCCGCATAACTTTCAGCGAATTTATAGACGCCGTTACAAAGGCTTTTAATAAGCAGATTACCGAAGACTCCTTCACGGCAATTGAATCTATCAGCGCGAACTCGCCCGGCATGATGAACTCGAAGTTTGTTCTTACCGGAACCTTCGACGAAGAGAACCTTGTCGAGCTTATCGACCGCGTAGAAGCAAGCACCGGCAAGACCGCAAGAATTGTCGGCACGCGTACCGCGCTCCGTAAAGTAAAGACTGCCGCGGTTGGCGAAACGGCGCTTTCAAGCATGTACGATATCGGTTACTACGGAAAGTTCAACGGCACGGATATGCTTGCGCTCAAGCAGGCAGTCCGCAGAGACGGTTCCTTCATTTTGACCGGCGATCGCATTTATGTAATGGCGTCGGACGATAAGCCCATTAAATTCGTCAACGAGGGCGAAGGATTGATTATCGAAAATCCCGCAACCAACAATCAGGATCTTACGCAGGAATACGTTTACGCTCAAAGCTACGGCTTAGGCGTTCTCGCTTCCGCGCCCCTTGGCATTTACAATTTGCTTAATACAGGCGAAACGATACATAGCCCGCTCAGAAGTACGGGCGGATTGTTTGTTGTCGCATTACACGGCGCTTTTGCGCTTTTTTTATTGATTAAAGATTAAAAGGAGATATTTTAAATGGAAAAGACCGATATGGCCGAAGAGGAAAACACAAAAAAGCGCCCGAAGCAAAAACGACAAAGAGGGCAACTGCGGCAAAAAGCAAAAAGATAGACGACGCCACTAAAGAAGAATTATCGGAAATTATGGACGTTGACGCCGAGCATCCTGAAATCAATCTTGACGACTTCACCGGAGAAATCAAAATCGGCGATGATGTCCGTGTCTTGGTTAAATCCTTAGTGTTCGGGAAGCTGCTTATAAAGCTTAAAGACGGCGGCCAGTATGAATTTAACCGCGCCGGAGAAACGCAGGAATTGACGATGCGCGGACTGCGGGAACTGAAGGCGACGCAGCAGAGCTTTTTCAAAAACCAGTGGCTGCTCATTCTCGGCATAGCGCCGTCCGAAGCGTCGGCTTGTAAAGCAACTCCTGCGGATCTATACAGAAGCATCGGGGATAGATAAGTTCTATAAGGGTTATATCGATCCGACGTCGTTCGCCGATGTTTGTTCTTTACCCCGGGCGAAATTGAAACGCGCACCAAGCTCATCTCCGCGCAGGCAAAAGGGGAACCTGATAATTGCGCTTAGAAATTACATTGAAAAGGGCGTCATGACCGACCTTAAACTTATCAACGCTTGGGAGAAAAACTTAGGGTGCGATTTGTTGGATAAAAGATAATCGAAGGGAGGATAATATGGCGACGAAATTTTCAGAAATCTACGAAAAAGCCATTTGGAAAGTCCGCGACTATGACAGCCTTGTACGAACAGCCGAGTCGTCGGAACAAATGTATTTTCATCTTCTGTTAAGCGCCATTTCTGACATCCAGCATTATGCGCCGGTAAAGTTAAATTTGAAGAAGCGGTGGAAGTCGAGGAAGCGGCAGAAACTGAGGCTGAAGAGGAGGACGGGCTTCCGGCGAGGAAGAAAAGAATAAGAAAGATACGTCTTTGACGAAGAATTATCGTTTGATTTACAAGACCTGCTTGCATTAGGCGTCGCGGTTAAATGGCTTGAGCCGCACTTTTTAAACAGCGATGCCTTAAAGAAGGGCATGTTTAATAAAGACTATAAAGATTTGGAATTGACGCCGACAAAATAGCGGAAATATATCACGGTCTTCGAAGGCTCTTTGAAGGCAAAGCAAAAACCATGTCGTTTAGATATTCAAATTTTGAACGACTGAAATCCGGAGGCGGCTAATGGATAATTATAATACTATCGCCTCATATCTGGTTGTTATCAGGAACGATATTTTTAAACTTTTGCCGATGAAAGAGTCCGAAGGCGAGGGTGGCGGATTAAAGAAATATTTAGAGAATTTGATTTGCAATCTTTCCGGGGCTCTTTCAAGATTCGGCTTAGGAAAACACAAGCAGTTTGTTTACGCGCTGACAAACCTCCAGTATCTATCGAAAACAAAGTCGAGTTTGAAAAATGGCGAAGGCTTATTCTGAATACTGTCAGCGGAATTAACGGGTTGGCCGAGGAATACAAGGCGTTCGGAGGTGAGTGATGGCGAATAATTTATGGGAAAAACAGAAAGAGTTTTTACAGCAAACCATAATAGCAAATCAAGAGAGCGTTAAGCGGCGTGCCCAAAAATCACTGGGCATAATCGAGCGCAACTCGGCGGCGAGCCAGGAAGAATCACTTCGGAATGGTGAGCCGCAAAAGATGCTAATTGTGCGGATGAAAAGCGAAAGAGATTAAAATAACGGCATTCGTAGGAGACGACTTATTTACGGGAGATCTTGTTGATTGCTTTGAATGAAAATGGCTAGTTATGGAAGCCTTCATGGACGAGAACGGAATACGGTATGGAACGCATGGCTTTGTAATCATATCTTCAGATTCCAGAACGGTACAAAGAAGATCATAGAGCGCACGGCGTTATTGATGACGGGAACTATATCAGCGGGGCGAAAGCGTATTCGCAGTTGCCTCTTGAAGAAGGTTCGTACCGTATTTATTTGCCGTTGGACGAAAGATACGGAAAAAATATTTATAGGCAAACGCTTTGCAACCGGAATTGCATATAACGAGCATGTGGAGCCGATTTTTGGCAGTAATACGGACTGTTTGGATAGATCCGAAAAGCAGAAATGTCGGGAAGGGTAGTCATTTGCTGAGTTTGCGTATGGAGCATGATGTTTACAATGCTCAAAAGACAATGTGGACGAAATGATATGCGATTATATTTTGGGCGGCGAGGAAGAACCTAATTTTTGTTCCAGGAAGAGTCGCCTCCGTGTTCTATACTGCGTTGCACAATTGACGGAAAAGATACCATCCGAATCGGAACACTGAGAACATTTACAGTTAAGGTGCTAAATGAAATAGGGAAGAAATAGACACAACCGGCGTAAATTTTGTATGGACTTACAATAAAATAACGGGGATTGTTTTTACCACAGCGGGAGCTCAATTAAACATTCAGATCCCTCTTAATTCTTCGCTTGTAGGACGCACAATTGAGTTATCTGTTATTGATGAAGCTTCGGGATATGTTGCCGGGTTAATGAGCGTGGAGGTGATTGATTGATGGCAAAAACATTTTTGGATGAAATTGTAACATATCCGCAGAAAGGCGATTAATCTTATTGGCAGCAATAAGGAATGCGTCGGGCTATTACTCAATAAAAAATTTGAACAATTACGAATGATGACGCGGATTATGCTTTCGAAAACCATTTGTTTACTTATCAATATGTAGACAGCGCAACACAAACGGCAACCGCCTATTTATGGGCTGAGGTTGATGTTCCCAGCATCCAAAATCAACGGATTAAAGATTTACGGCTTTATATAACAGTAGCGGTTCATAAACAATACATGGCTTTAGACCGGAAGGTTCATCCCGGGATGGCTGGGAAACAGGAGAGATAATCTTGTCCGTTATGCCGATAAACTTTTGAATTTTAAAGATATTTTCGGTATCGGTAAACTCGCCTTAAAAAGTGTCCGAACGATAAACGCTCCAAATAGTTTCGTTGTTAAGGAAATAGAATATGAAATCCCTGATTTTAATTATCGGAGGATTGAATAACGATGAAGTTTTCTTATGAGGATTTGCTTAGCGGGGATGTAATTTTTGTTGAAGGAATAGGACATTTCCGGTCACCAAAATTAAAAGAGCTAAATCCCACCGAAGGTATAGGGATTAATTTATATAATACTTATCTTGCTGTTTTGTCGTGGGACAAAGAGGATTTTTTGAAATGCATTCCACAGAGTCAAGCTGCACTATTTGAAAAAACGATAAGTTGAATTTGTTTGATATGATGGCAACTTTGAAGCCGGATTTTCGTGAACTCCTGCGATGCGTGCTGGAGTTTTTTCTTACGGAGAAACTTGTTTGGGACGAGGCTCAGAATTGTTTTGCCAGCTTTAGAGAAACAAAGGGCAGAGAAAAAAGCGAAAGCGAAAACAACATAAGAGTAGGCAAGATTGACAGAGAAAACTTTGACGATGTGCGGGATATGGCTTTGCAGATGAACTATATGAATTTAGGAAAAATTGCGGAGCCGAAGCACGCAAGCGCTAAGGCAAAGAAGTATTGGGATTTAGAGCAGCAGAAACGAAAGGAAGCTCTGAAAAAGCAGTCTGGTGATAACAAAAATGCGGGAATAGGTAATTTAATTTCCAAGCTATGCGCCGCGCCGAACGGATATACACTTTTCAATGTTTATGAGTTGACTGTTTATCAGCTTTATGACCAGTTTTTCCAATACAGTCACTTGCGCTCAAGGGATCTGATGGAAAACGCTCACGCCACGCACGGCGGCGATAAATTCAACTACGAAGAATGGATGAAACCGGTTCCGGAGTTGATGAAAAAATAATTATAGGAGAAAAAATTATGGACAAAAAAATTCAGTTCGCCAACAGAGCTGGTTTCAACCTGAAGATTTATAAATACGACTCCAGCAGGGCTGACTACGGATATAAATCCGCAGAGCCTCCGCTTGTCGTCGATTTTGTAAACTCATGTAATCTTGAAACCACAGGCGATACGATATGGGCTACAGGCGGACAGGGGTTTTAAAAACTTATTGGTTTTGATAACCCGCTTGAAGGTACTTTTAATATCGAAACACAAATAACAAATACGCCCGTATGGGCAATGATTGCCGGGCAAGATCCGAACAATTTTGATCCGAAAAAGATAAAATTTACTAACAAGACGGGCAGGCGCAAATTCTACTATGTCATTGAATGCGATACCACGTTTATTGACGAAGACGGTATCAATTATGTTCAGGAAGTCACATTGCATAAGGCGTCTGTTAACAGGGCTTTCAATGCGTCATACACAGGCGACGGCGATCCTCAGAGCATTACTATTGCACTTGACCTCGCATCCAACGGTGAAGACGATTTGGTTACGTTGAGCTTTGATGACTCGGGAGAAAATGAGTTATCTGTAATTGATGGTGCTGTAGTAGATTTTACGGTTGCGGAAGGCAGCACGGAAACCTTGTCAATTGCCGACTACTTTAATGAGAACGGCGCTACCGGTGTAACTTATGCGCTCAGTAAGAATAATGAGAATGTGGCGATTTCCAATATCGCCAACGGAGAATTCACTGTTGAAGGCGTAGCTGCCGGCTCTTCAATTGTGAAGGTTTTTGCAATGCAGAGCGGAACAATAAAAGCTTTTGCTGTGCTTGCTTTTATAATCGTAAGCCCTTAGTAGACTTAATAAACTTGAAAGGAGGTAGAGCCAGGCAGCTTATGCTGCGGGCTTATCTGCTTTATGAAAAAAGAACAAAATTCAATGTTTCCAAAGATAAAAGGGAGCAGAACTTATAAAGATATTGAGTTCGATAGCGAACTGGAAATGCGCTATTATTGCGAAATAGTTGAGCCGCTACTTCAAAGCGGTGCGTTAGTATCTTGCGAAAGACAGAAAAAATATATATTGCAGCCCGCATTTAAACGTAATGGCAAGACGGTTTTGGCCATTGAGTATAAGGCGGACTTTGTACTGATTTATTCGGACGGACGGGAAGAGGTAATTGATACCAAAGGTTTTGCCGACGCACAGGCTATCTTGAAGAAAAAAATGTTTTGGCATGTCTTCCCGAATCTTAATTATAGATGGATAAGCTATAGCCGCATTGATGGCGGTTGGGTTGATTTTGAAATTATCAAGCAGGGCAGAAAGGCCCGCAAGAGATTGAAAGGAAAATAAAGGAGAGATATGGAAATAACCCAGAACAGAGACTGGAATGGAAACTCCAACTCAATATATAAAACGCTCGGAGCCAGCAATCATACCGGCGAAGAGCGCGAAAGTGACGATTTTTATGCTACAGAACCCAAAGCGGCTGACATATTATGCGAAGTCGAAAAATTTGATGGAGAGGTATGGGAATGTGCTTGTGGTCAAGGACATTTATCTGAACGGCTTAAGCAACACGGATATCAGGTGCGAAGTACAGATCTAAAAGACAGAGGTTATGGCGAAGGCGGCATTGACTTCCTCGGACAGAAAGACGCATACAATGGCAATATTATCACTAATCCGCCATATAAATATGCTCAAGAATTTATTGAAAACGCACTGATTCTTGTGCCCGATGGTAAAAAAGTTTGTATGTTTTTAAAAATCCAATTCCTTGAAGGCAAGAAACGGAAGGAGCTATTTAAACGATATCCTCCAAAAATAATTTATGTTTCTTCCTCACGCCTTCTCTGTGCCAAAAATGCCGAGTTTGAAAAAAT
Source organism: Holotrichia oblita (assembly GCA_023690525.1). Classification (NCBI taxonomy): domain Eukaryota; kingdom Metazoa; phylum Arthropoda; class Insecta; order Coleoptera; family Scarabaeidae; genus Holotrichia; species Holotrichia oblita. The sequence continues at coordinate 13,896 of JALQSN010000972.1, forward strand.
GATTGAGGGCGGCGGAAGCGCCGTTGCTTATGCTTGGTATGTCTGGGATAAAGGTTTTTCAGGTCAAACAAAGGTTGAATGGGTTAATTGATAGAGCAGCACAACAAGTTTTACAAGCGTCTTAAATAAGGAGAATAAAAAGGAGAATAAAATGGAAACGGAAAAATTGAAAAAAACTGAAGCTTTGTCGAGGGTGTTTGCGGACCTTATCGGAAAACATATAAAAAAACCATTCGAGATAGAAATTGGTGAGGGTGATGAAAAGCTGATTATCAGGGTTAATCCGATATCGTCCCCAAGCGCCAGAGTAACCGCAATTATTAATGCGGCGCATTTAGTATTTAATGACCTTGACGGCGGAGTGGACGGTTATATGTCTGCATTCTTAGAATTCGCTCATCGGTACGGAGTATTGGCTTGCTATACGGATTTTGAAATACCGCAGGAACTCGACGATGCATGGCTGGTAATAAATCACACTCCGATATACGATAAAGTCGCAGAAAGCCTGGGAGCAGTTGAGGTAGAAGAGTTTAGGTATCAGTTGGATGAGTTGATTGAAACCTTTAAGCAAGAGCGAATCCATATGGTTAATTTTAACCGAATATTAGATAAGGTGGAAGGTATCTTTGACGGGTTTGCAAAGCAGTTCCAAAATATCGATATCAATGACACGCTCAAGCTTTTTGAGAACCTGCCCGATAAATTAAAAAGCCTTCCAAAAGACTTAGGAAATTTACCGAGCGGGTTGGGCGGTTTTGAAAATATTATCAAGACATTTCTCGACGGCAGCGGAAACAAAAAAAGCTGAAACGAGAAGCAGCGTTGCTGAAAGGAGATTAATTTATGATGGACATCGCTAATGCAATTGCGACTTTCGGACTTATTCCGGTCGTAATCGCTTTTTTTATTTACTACATTATCATGGCTCGCAAGTCGCAAGACAAAATGCAGGATAACATGCGCGAAAACATGAAAAGCTACAATGCTGAAATCGGAAAGAGAAATCAAGAAATGCTGGAAATTATCGTTCAGCTTGCCGGGCGCGTTGACAATATAAAGGACGGGGTTGTGGATGTTGCTGAAAACACAAAAACCGTCCACACAAAGGATGAAGAGGAAGAGAATACAAAATTAAATCTCAGCATCACGCAATGGTTAAACAAGTTGGTTGCTGATACTCAAGCCAATCATGCAATTTATGTTGTTTTTCATAATGGCGGGCGCATGAATACAAACCGTTATATGCAACGTATGTCCATATCTCACGAAAGTTTTGATAGATATACTGCGCCGCTGATGGGTGATTTGCAAAACTTCCCGCGCACATACTTGCCTGTAACCATGAAAGAAATATCTGAAAAAGGTTATAGGTATGTCAATAACGTTTCCGAACTGGAAACAAGCGACCCTAACACATATCATCTTTGCACCCCGCGTGGAGTTAAGTCCTTTGGTATTCAAGCGGTGCAGAAGACACAGGACAAAAC
>JALQSN010000973.1:0-15350 GCA_023690525.1 Holotrichia oblita
TTTTGTAATGATAGAAGATATTTTAGGCGTATGGCTTACTAAAGAAACAATTCTACCGATGTCGTTTCTGATAGTTTTATGTATAAATTATTTTATATCGGGTTATTCTTCAACGATAAACCATATCAGAACCGCGTCAGGCGTTTTCCGGCCGGACAGATTTATTCATATTACAGTGGCGCTTATTAATTTGATTCTGTCGCTTATTTTTGTACGGTTTATGGGAATAACGGGCGTTTTAATCGGAACTACTGTAAGCCTTTTTATCAGAGAAGTAATTGTTTTGCCGCTGGTCGGGCAAAAATATATCTACGGCGGCAGGAAAAGGGAATATTATATCAGCTTTGCATTAAATTTAATTTTAACGGCCGGCATTGTGGCTCTTTGCTGGTTTATTTATTCCGCTCTGCCTTTTGTGCATATTATACCAAAGCTTGTAGTAGGCTTTATAATTTGCGTATCTGTTCCTGTTGTTATAATTTCGCTGTTTTATTTCAGAACAGAAGAATATAAATATCTTTTAAATATGATAAAACGTATTTTTATTCTGATTTTCAGAATAAAGAAAAAAGAAGATAATTAATTCAACTTTTGCGGCGTGGCAAAAGTTGCAAAAACACGGCAAGGGAGAACGTCTTGACTCGTTCTCCCTTTGCAAACCCTCTTTAACGCTTCTTGTATTTCTAATTAATTTAAAGATATTTTACTTCTGATAAATTTTCAGCAGGTACATAACTGAGCCGAGAGTTCCGATTTTCGACGCTATCAACGACTTTTTCAATGCTCTTATTTAGTTATTGTTACCTTATTCAGTCCGCGCGGCGCGTCAGGATTTATTCCGCGAAGGGTAGACAGCATATTTACTAAAAGCTGAGCGGAAACGACGTTATAAAAAGGCGTTTCTATATCGGAGCCTGACGGAATTATTATTGTTCCAAGACTGCCTTTGCGTGCCGAATCGGTAAAGATTATAGTTTTAGCTCCCGCGTTTTCGCATTTATCCTGCATTTCACACTGGTCGTCAAAGCTTTCGCCGATAGGCATAAGCAGAATAACCACCGAATTTTCATCAATCATTGCAAAAGGCCCGTGGTGGAAGTCGCTCGACGCGTAACCCTTTGCTTTAATATATGTTGTCTCCTGCATTTTTAAAGAAGTTTCAAACGCTTCCGCATAATTTAGTCCCCGCGCTAAAACAAAACAGTCCTTTTCATTCACAAGCTTTTCCGCAATAGGCAAAATATGAGAGGACTTATCTATTACAGCCTGAACCTTTGCGGGAATTGAACTTAGCGCTTCAAGTATTTTTGCGTCGCCGCTAAGGTAATATCCCAGCAACGTCAAGCAATACATCTGCGCGGTAAAGGTCTTTGTAGCCGCAACGCTTTGCTCTTTTTCTGCGGAAAGATATAAATGCAAATCACTCATTTTAGCCATCGGGCTTTCTGTATCGTTAGTAATGCAAAGAATTATACTGCCGTTTTCTTTAGCGCTTTTTAATACCGCCATAACGTCCTCGGCTTTTCCGCTTTGGGATACTCCGATACATAAATTGTTTTTAATTTTAAGCTTACCGTTATACTTTGTAATTACGCTGGGCGCCGCTAAAGTTACAGGGATACCGCAATATATTTCGGCAAGATATTTAAAATACAAACAAGCGTTATCGCTTGAACCTCTGGCAACCAGAGTTATATTTTCAATATTTTTATCTTTAACCATAGTCTTAATTTTGCTTAATGTATCCTTATTAACTTGTTCTAAATTAGACATAACTTTTGGCTGCTGGTTAATTTCCGAAAACATTTTGGTCATCTTATAATCCATATTTAATCACGTTCCTTTTAAAAATTTTTATTGTTTTTATTATAAACTTTTTTAATTTGATTGTCAATATTTTTGCCCTGAACTGAATTAATTTGACAATAAATTATCTATAGTTTATACTATTATAGAAAAATTTTAAATATAATTCAAATTATAAAAAAACTAAAAAATTTTAGGAGCCGATAATGAATTTACATAAAAAAAACGCAGAGATATTTGTGCCGGACGGTACGGAAAAAATGGCGGCGCTTAAGCGCACAACACATATGGGAATCGCCGCTCACCAGGACGACATCGAAATTATGGCTCTTAGCGGCGTCAAGGAGACGTTTAAGTCGGAGAACGGATATTTTACCGCGGTCGTAGTTACCGACGGGGCAGGGTCGGCCAGAGCAGGCAAATACGCTTCTTACAGCGACGAAGAAATGAAAAACGTAAGACGTCACGAACAGAAAAAAGCGGCAATGATCGGAGATTACGGGGCGCTGATTTTAAATGATTTTACGAGCGGTGAAATTAAGGATTCTGAGAATAAGGATTTTGAAAATGAACTGATTGAAATTCTGACTGCCGCTAATCCCAAAATTATATATACGCATAATCTTGCGGATAAACATGAAAGCCACTTAGGCGTTGTAACAAAGGTGATTAAAGCTTTAAGAAAAATGCCGAAGGAATTACATCCCGAAAAGATTTACGGCTGTGAGGTATGGAGGGATTTAGACTGGCTCAGCGACGACCGGAAAATTGCTTTTGACATTACGGATTTTGATAATATGAGCGTTGCGCTTTTGGGCGTTTTTGATAGTCAGATTGCCGGCGGGAAAAGATATGACTTAGCGGCGACGGGAAGGCGCAGGGCAAACGCGACTTATTTTAACAGCCATGCGGTAGACAAAGCCGAACAGTTAATTTTTGGTATGGATTTATCTCCGCTTTTAAACAGCGGTACAGATATAATCGATTTTATTACGTCACATATAGACGATTTTAAAAATGACGTTTCAAAAAAATTAAAAAAAATATTGTAAAAGACAATTTTTAATTAAGGAGATTACAGCGCATTGAAAACAGAAAAACTTACGCCTGTTATTAAAGACTATATTTGGGGCGGGACTAAGCTTAGGGAGTACGGAATTGAATCGGATAAGGAAAAAATTGCGGAGGCTTGGGTTTTATCCGCGCATAAAGACGGAATGAGCGCATTACCGGACGGAACGCCGCTTAACCAAATATTAAACAGTCAGGTTTTAGGTAAAAACTGCGACAGATTTGACTTTTTTCCTTTGCTTGTAAAGCTGATTGACGCTAAAGACAATCTTTCAATTCAGGTTCATCCGGATGACGAATACGCTAAAATTCATGAGAACAGCTACGGCAAAACTGAAATGTGGTATATAGTGGAAGCGGAAAAAGACGCGGGGCTGTATATGGGGCTTAAAGATGATATTACCAAAGAACAGCTTAAAAGCCATATTGAAAACGGAAAGGTAGAAAGCCTTTTAAATTTTATAAAAGTAAAAAAAGGCGATTGTTTTTTTATTCCGAGCGGCACAATCCACGCGATAGGAAAAGGCTGCCTTATATTAGAAGTTCAGCAAAGCGACAATGTTACATACAGGGTTTTTGATTATAACCGGGTCGGGGCGGACGGAAAAGAAAGGGAGCTTCATATAGAAAAAGCGTTGGATGTTTCGTCTTTAGAAAAATACAGTCTGCAAAAAACAGAAGGAAATACACTGGCGTCCTGCGAATATTTTACCGCAAATCTTTATGATTTAAATGGTAATAAACAAATCAGTATCGGGAGAGAAAACAGTTTTTGCGGCGTTGTCGCGGTAGAAGGCGACGGAAAAATTGACGGAAAGGAATTCAAAAAAGGGGACAGTTATTTTATTCCAGCAAATATAAAGGCTGAAATAAACGGGAATGTTAAATTTATTGAAATCTATATAAAAGATTAGAATGTTCAAACATATTTATATCGAAATCACTAACAGGTGCAATCTTGATTGTAAATTTTGCGCAAAGACTAACCGCACCGCAAAGGATTTGAAAGCGGATGAATTTAGAATTATAGCGCAACAATTGAAAGGTAAATCGGAATATTTTTATCTGCATGTTTTAGGCGAGCCGTTATTAAATGAAAATATAGATAGCATTTTATCTGTTTGCGATGAAATGAATATGAAAATTAAAATGACAACTAACGGTACCTTATTAAAACAAAATCTTGAAAAATTAATAGTGCACAAAAGCTTAAAGGCGGTAAATATCTCACTGACATGTATAAGCAATTTTGAAACAGAAGAAAAATTTAAATATTTAGATAATGTTTTTTCAATATCAAAAATTTTGGCGCAGAATAAAATAGCCGTAACGCCAAGGTACTGGCTTGGAAGCGACCAAAACTTTGAGCTTATAAAGGAAGCCGTTTATAAGGAGTTCGGGCTTAGGCTTAGCGATGATTCAGGTTATCAAAAAATTTATGATAACCTGATTTTCAGTAAGCAGGAACAATTTGTCTGGCCGGCGCATTCGGTAAATAAAAATAATGACGGACAAGACGGGCAAACAAATGAAGAAAAAGCGTATTGTTTAGGGCTTAGGAAACAACTGGCAATTCTAAGCGACGGTGTTGTTGTTCCTTGTTGTATCGACAGCGACGGCGCAAATACCTTAGGTAACATATTTAATAATTCTTTAGAAGAAATATTAGCTTTACCGCTTTCTATTGCTATTGCAAAAGGGTTTTCAAGCGGTAACGCGGTGACAACGCTTTGCAGAAGGTGTACTTATAAAGAAAAATTTATAAGAAAGGTATAAATCGAAATGAAAAATATAATCGCGTTCTATTTTAGCGGTACAGGAAATACAAAGTATGTTGCCGGTAAGATAAAAGATGAATTTGAAAAGCAATCTAAAAAAGTAGAAGTATTTAATATAGAAAATATTACTGACATTTCCTCAGTCGTAATTCCGTTTGATACTGTAATTTTGGCATATCCGATATATGCGAGTCAAATTCCGGGAATTATGAAAGATTTTATAATTAAGAATAAGCAAAATTTCAAAAATAAAAACTTGATTGTAATTGTAACTCAATCCTTATTTTCCGGTGACGGCGGCGGGCTTTGTTATAGATTGCTGAAAGATGAAAATATAAATTTACTTGCCGGGATTCATATTAATTGCCCTTCTAATATTAATGTGCCTCTTTTTTTTCCAATAAAAAATGATGCGGAGTTAAATCCGCGTATTAAAAAAATTGATAAGAAAGTTTGTTCCGGCGTAAAAAAAATAGCGACGGGAAAGAAAATAAAAAACGGTTTAAAATTTTACAACAGGCCGTTAGCATTTTTTATTCAGAGAGCCTATACAAAAAATTTCGGTAAAAAAATGGCGAAGAAACTGAGTATAGACGATTCAAAGTGCATATCATGCGGAATTTGCGCGGCAAATTGTCCGACAAAAAATCTGATATTAATGGATAAAAAAATTGAAAAGGGTGATAAATGCACAGTCTGCTACAGATGCATTAATATTTGTCCCAAAATGGCAATATCAATGTCAGGAAAAACAAGGGTTCAATATAGGGGAATAAAAAGCAAATAAAATCTTTTTTTTTGTATAAATTTTTTTCTTAAAGAAATACTATTTTTAAGAATAAGTATTTTAGGAGAATTAAATGGAAACAGAAAATTTAAGTTTTAACGGCAAGGTCGCGGTAATAATCGGCGGTTCTTCGGGAATAGGCCATCATACGGCGCTCGGGCTTTTAGAAAAAGGCTATACAGTTTACAATTGTTCAAGAACTTCAAGCGAAGATACTCGTGTAAAAAATGTCCTATTGGACGTTGAAGCCGACAGAACTATTTCCGGCGCGATTGACGCTGTTTTAAACCGTGAGGAAAAAATTGATTTGCTTGTCTATTCCGCCGGAATATCTATGATAGCGCCTATTGAATATATCAAAAACGAGGATATGTACAAATTATTCGAGATAAACTTTTTCGGGGCGATAAAGATAATTCAAAAAATTATTCCGGTTATGCGAAGCGCGAAAAACGGACGGATAATATTAATCAGTTCAATGGCGGGGATGATACCGTTTCCGTTTGACGCTCTCTACAGCTCCTCTAAGGCGGCATTGGACGCTTTGGCAAAAGAGCTTAATATCGAGCTTATGCCGTATAATATCAAAACTACCGCCGTTCAGCCGGGCGGCACGAGCACCCGTTTCACCTTTAAACGCAAAGTTTACGAAAGGGAGCAGGTAGGGGAATATTATGACGCTATGCGACAAACCGCATATACTTTAGCAAAAAAAGAGCAGGACGGAATGACGCCCGAAGCGGTTGCGGAAACGATTGTTAACGTTGCGGAAATGGAAGCTCCGCCCGATACCGTTGCCTGCGGATTTAAAAATAAAGCTGTGAAAATGGTTCACAAAATACTGCCTGATAAAGCCTCGCAATTTTTAAATAAAAATCAATACGAATAAAAAATAAATAGCAAAATTAAAACCGGAGCATATGATAAAAAGAACGCTAAAATAGATCAGCGTTCTTTTTACATAAAATTAACAATAAAAAGGCATAATTATAACCGAATAAGTCAATAAGAGTTATTGCAGGATTAAAATTTCAGGAGAAGGTAATGGCTAAATTAGTTACATCGGTTTATAAAACCGAATTTAAAAAGTTGCCGGATTGTTTTGACGGTTTTAATATAGTACAGCTATCCGATCTTCACAATCAGAATTTCGGAACTGAACTAAGGACGAGGATATCGCTTGAAAAGCCGGACATTATTGTTATTACAGGCGATATGATTCGCTTGGAAAATGACTATTCACATTCAATCCGGATTGCGAAAGAACTCATCTCGGTTGCGCCGGTTTATTATGTTAACGGTAATCATGAGCAAATCTTAAACTGCTACTCCTGCTTTATAGATGAGCTGACAGCGACCGACGTTAAAGTGCTTGAAAACGAAGTCGCTTTTATTGAAAGAGACGGCGGGAAAATCGCGATAATCGGTATGAGCGACCCGACTTTTTTTGAAGCTCCAAAGAACGGCGTTAAAAAAGACGCTTTTAAAATTAAGCTGAAAGAGTTAAGCGTTCTTCACTCCGGTGAATTTAAAATCCTGTTATCGCACAGGCCCGAAATGATGAATTATTATTTTGAATGCGGAATAGATTTAGCATTCGCCGGCCATGCTCACGGCGGTCAGGTAAGGCTTCCGCTGATAGGCCCTATTTACGCGCCAAATCAGGGATTATTTCCAAAGCTTACTTCGGGAGTCAAGTATAATAATGAGAAATACCTTGTTATAAACCGAGGCTTAGGCAAGTCAAATTTTATGCCGAGAATGCATAATCCGCCGGAGATAGTTTCAACAATTTTAGAAAAAATATAATGTTTATTTTTAAGCAGGTTTTACGTCGGATTCTGTATCCGTTTTGGCTTCGGTTTCATTTATCGCGGCGGATATATCCTGTTTAAAGGCGCTGTTTGACTTTAGAAGCTCGAGAATCTCTTTTAGTAATTCTGTCTCGGTTAATACAGGAGCAGCGACGGCAGGAGGCTCAGCCGCTTTTTGAGGATTAGCTTTAAGCTGCTTCTTTTGCTTTTTGCTTAGTTTGGTAAATCCTTTTTCGGCGTTGACCAATGTTCTTAAAACTAGGAAAACAAAGAAAGCGATTATCAGGAAATCTATTATAGTCAAAAGAAACGTTCCCCAGTTTAAAGTGATTGAACCGCGTATAATCCACTTTAAATCGTTCATATCTGTTTTTCCTGCCATAGCGCCGATAAGAGGCATAACAATATCGTTTACTAAGCTGTTTACTATCTTAGTAAACGCGGTTCCGATTATTACCGCGACAGCTAAATCAACAATATTTCCCCTGTTTATAAACTTCTTAAATTCAGAAAAGAAAGAGCGTATTCTGCTTTTGCTTTCCTTTAACTGTTTCTTAAGCTGTTTCTTGAGTTTATGCTGTTGTTTTTCAGAAAGGTTTTCCTCAATAACTTCGGAAGAGAGTTCGGTTTTACTTTCTGAAACAGGTTCATTTTCAATGGCATTTTTCATTAGATTTTCACCTTTCAAATATATTTTATATACTTTGCGGACATATAATATTAATATGTCCTTTTTTAGTATATCTTATTTGCCGTAAATTGTAAAGCTTTGTAATATTTAAATCATTTTATAAAATTATTAATTCAGTATATTTAAATCCTTAGCTTAAAATTACTTGATATATTATTCAAAAGTGTGATATACTAAATAATGTATATAAGATAAATATCCGTTAAATTATTAAATTAAAATACATTCTCACTTTGGAGGTAAATTTTTTTTGAAATCAAGCACGAAGGGACTTATTTTCCTTGTATCGATATTATCTATTTTTGCGATTGTAGCTATTGTTTTAGTTTTGACCGGTTCCAATGCCGAAAAAATAAGCGCAAGCCAGGTGCGATTATTACTTAAGCAGAATAAAATTGCCGAAGTCAATATAACCAATGATAAAATAGAAATTAAAAAAATAGGCAACACTTCTTCAAAATACGATTATGAAACGTTCGGAAGGGTAGCAATTGAAAATTACTTCTTGGAATATAATGAAGCAAAATTTGCAGAAGAAGATGCGAGAGTGGCTGAACTTAATAAGGATCTGCCTGAGGAAGCTCAATTAAAGCCCGATTATTCAAGAGTTGCAAGTTCATTAATTAAAATATCATATAATGACCGTAACGCTACCTCTATATGGAGCATCCTGTATCCGGTAGTAGGAGTAATATTATTAGTTGTATTTGCATTCTTCCTCTTCAGGTCTGTCAACGGACAAAATAAACAGGCGATGAATTTCGGTAAAACCAAAGCGAACAGCCAGTCAAACTTAAAAGTCAGATTTAACGACGTTGCGGGCGCTGATGAGGAAAAACAGGAATTGCAGGAAGTTGTGGAGTTCTTAAAATCGCCACAAAAGTTCTCAAAAGTAGGCGCAAGAATTCCTAAGGGCGTATTGCTTGTAGGCCCTCCGGGAACAGGTAAAACATTGTTCGCAAAAGCCGTCGCGGGCGAAGCAAACGTTCCGTTCTTTTCAATCTCAGGCTCAGACTTTGTTGAAATGTTTGTCGGCGTCGGAGCAAGCCGGGTGAGAGATTTGTTTGACCAGGCGAAAAAAAATGCCGCACCATTATCGTTTTTATTGACGAAATTGACGCGGTAGGCCGTCAGCGCGGAGCAGGACTCGGCGGCGGTCACGACGAAAGAGAGCAAACACTAAACCAACTATTGTTCAGATGGACGGTTTTGAAACAAACGACGGCGTAATAGTTATGGCGGCTACAAACAGAGCCGATATCTTGACCCGCGCTTTTAAGACCGGGCAGATTCGACCGTCAGATTTTTGTCAATATCCCGGACGTTCGCGGCAGAGAGGCAATATTTAAAGTTCACTCAAGGAATAAGCCTATGCAGGCGGACGTAGACTTTCAGGTTTTAGCCAGAATAACAAGCGGCTTTACCGGAGCTGATATTGAAAATTTATTAAACGAAGCGGCAATACTGTGCGCCAGAGATAACCGTAGAACGCAATCAATATGCAGGATTTATACGAGGGGATCAACAAGGTTGTTATGGGGCCTCAGAAAAAATCAAGGCTTGTAACTGAGGTTGATAAACGTATAACGGCATATCACGAAGTGGGGCACGCGCTTGTGGCAAAGCTCTCGCCGCATTGCGACCCTGTTCACGAAGTAAGTATTATTCCCAGAGGTTACGCGGCAGGCTATACGATGACAAGGCCGGATAACGATAATTCGCACGTTACAATAAATAAGCTCACCGACGACCTTGCTATGACTATGGGCGGAAGAGCGGCGGAAGAAATTGTAATACAGGACGTTTCGACAGGGGCGGTAGGCGACTTTAAGTCCGCAACCGAAACCGCCAGAAAAATGGTTATGGAATGGGGTATGTCTAAAAAACTCGGCACTGTTTATTACGGCTCGAATCAGGAAGTATTTTTAGGCAGAGATTATCAGTCAACCCACACTTATTCAGAATCGGTGGCGGCGGAAATCGATAAGGAAGTAGCCAAAATTGTAGAAACCGCTCACCAGAAAGCTTTGGATATCTTAAATTCCCATAAGAGCACAATGGATTCTATGGTAAGATTGTTATTGGAAAGAGAGACGATTTATACGGAAGAAGTAGACCTTATTATGGACGGCATGCCTTATGAGCAGGTCAGAGATTCTTTAGACGCAAGGCTTGCTAAAAAATACAGTAAAAATTCACAGGGTGTTGTAACAGAAGCTTAATTTTTATATTTTAAAAGATTTTAAACTAATGGAAGGAACTTATATGAGTAACGCAAAAGTAAAAAAGGTAAAGAGAGTTAATACGGCGGAAATTAAGAAAAAACGCAGGAACAGAATATTGATTATAATTGCAAGCGTAATCGCGGCTGTTCTTATTACCGGCATAATCTTAGGCTGTGTTCCTAACAAATCACTTTCTGTTTTTGACGGTTATAGTTTTGTGCGCGTATATAAAAAAGCTGACTCGTCAAATTCGGTTGCAATAAGCAGGATTGCTGAAAAAACGGAATCGAATGCTACCGAATATGAAAGTTATCAAAAACTTCAGAAAGGATTAAAAAAGACCAAGTATTCTTTGCTTAGGGCATTATTTGAAGGTAACTTTGTTAATTCGGCAAAGTTTGTTACCGAAAAAGTTGCCGATGAAGATGATTCAAGCAAAATGATAACCCAGCGAAAAGAGATAAAGGGCAAGAACATACTCTCTACAGCCGTACCTTCCGGAGATACGGGATATATGCTGGAATTTGTGTATAGCAGAACCGATGACGATAAGCCGGGCAAGAGCATAAAGGTTCAGGGAGAAAAGGTTTATTTTGATACGGCAAGAGTTGTAATAACGTATGACCAGAATATTATCGAAAAATTTACAATTTACGCTTACGACAGTCAAATGCTCCACGGGGATTCTTTAGAAGTAGAAAAGTATGTAATTAATCCTATTGTTATAAGAGCTAAAACGTATCAGCTTTATACCGCTATTGAAGAAATACTTGAAACGTATAATATGAAATAAAATTAAACTTTTGCAATGTGGCAAAAGTTACAAAAGCACAGTAAAGGGGAACGTTGCGACTCGTTCCCCTTTTACAATTCCCCTTTAACGCTTTTAAAGATTAATAAATTTAGATTTTTGTATTAATCTTCTATCCCTAATAAATAATCAGTGGTTACATCAAAGAACTTAGCCAATGAAATTAAATCTTCATAGACAGGTCGTGCGTGACCTAATTCCCATTTCGTTATAATGGTAGGGTCAACATTTATTATTTTTGCGAGAACCTTTTGTGAAATACTTTTTTCTTCTCTTAATTCCCTCAAACGTTTTCCTAATACATTTTCCATATTAACATAATAGAAGATTTTTCTATCTTTTTGTTGACAATAGAAAAATCTTCTAGTATAATTAATCTATGAAACAACGCAAATGCAAAAATTGTAAAAAATTCGGGCAATATTATTATAAGGGCAGTACATACCTTATGCCATCGGATTTTGGTAAATGTACGAAAGAGTCCGGAAATCCTGTTGCCACTAATGCAATATGTGAAGCCTATGAAGAAAGAAACGACGGGAAAACAACATTATTGCGCCAACAGAATATACTTGAAACCCTTCCGCGTTTGATTGGGGAAATTAATAATTTACTGCTTATTCTATTAAGCGATAAACAGGAGTAAGAATCAAAAGGCTGTGTAAATTCACCTCTAAATATTATTTATGAAAATATTTTTTTGCGCCGATTGCCAGCCCTTCTAACCCCGTATGAGCGTAGTAACCGATAGCAATGCCGCCGACGCTGAAGTAACCGATAGCAACGCCGCCGACCGCCAAGATTCCGATTGCGACTCCTCCGGCCGCAATGCCGCCTATTGAAACCATTCCCAATGAAATCAATCCGACAGTAAGCAGTCCCATTGAAATTAATCCAAGCGGCAGTAAGCCGATACTGATAAGCCCCATGCTTACAAGCCCTAAACTGATTACGCCTTTTGCCCTGTATCCGATAGCAATAATTCCCTTAGCGCAGGCAGAAGAACTGCTGAAATTAATATGACAGTACGGAGTGCCTTTTTTAGTTTTGCGTTTACTTACGTATTCGCCGTTTTTAATTTTTATAAAGCTGAACGGAATTCCAAAAACAGGCACTTCTTCATCTTCTTCTGAGCGGTTATTTTTGCCGCCGTTATTATCGGAACAAATATTATCTTCTGTCTTTTGGCATTCCAATAGCTCGTCGGTCGTAACGCCTAAAACTGCGGCTAATTTTCTAAGTATTCCTATCTCGGGATTAGCTTCATTAGTTTCCCATTTTGATACAGCCTTATTACTAACGCCCACAAGATTGCCAAGCTCGCTTTGCGAATAACCCTTTTCTTTTCTGAGCGAATAAATAAAATCACCCAGCATTTGTTTGTCTTTCATAAAATAATTACGTCCCCTTTTCTAAGTTTTGTATTATAATTATAACAATAGAATAAAATATTATCAATAGAATATAGTCGAACAATAATAGAATATACAAAAACAGCTTTCAAATTATTTAATTTCATATATAATGGCAATATTAAAACAAAATTAAATTTTATAAATCTGACTTTACAGATTTAATTTTATGTGATACAATGAGAATACTTTGTCAAAATATATTATTTAAGCGTTTAAACTTATTCACTTAATTCCAACAACATGGGGGTGTACAGGTTTCGACGGGGCGACAAGTTAATAATTAAGCATGTGGCGGGGCCGGCCGCCTTAAAAACGCAAAACAAAATAAACGCTAAAACTGAAAAAACTGCAAATGTTAGCACCGCTAACTTTGCGTTTCTTTACGTAAGATATTCCGCTGACCGTTCCTATTTCGGTTCGCTTGAAATAACGGAATGTCAAACTAAGGCGAAGCACATTATGTAATCCTTGGACCCTAGGATTATATAAGGAATTAAAAAGTCCACGCAGGAAAAACGGTTTGTTTTTTGTCCGTTTTCCGCAAGAAAAACAAAAAACTAAACATGTAGAAGGTTATTGATAATTCGTTTCGGAAAGGGGTTCAATTCCCCTCACCTCCACCACTACTATACTCATCCGAGCAAGTTTATTTGGCGGCCGAGTGCTATTTTACAAAAGAACTTCTAAATTTACCAAGTATTTTTAGCTCATTAATTACAGAGATTTTTAGTAAAAAATGTGCTATAATTTACTTAATATATAAGGAGAACACTATGGCGTTTGTCGCAGCAAAATGTACACAATGCGGTTCAAGTATCGAAGTTGACGATAGCAAGGAAGCCGGAATTTGTCGTTATTGCGGCACCGCTTTTGTTACGCAAAAAGTTATAAATAATTATAATACATATTTAACTCAACATATAACAAAACATATTTACGGCAAAGAAAAAACCGAGGCAGAAGAATATCTTGCTCGCGGTGAAACTTTTCTTAGACTTAAAGATTGGAGTAAGGCGATAGGTGCTTTTATGGAAGCCGCCAACGCGGCTCCGGATAATTATAAAAGTTGGCTAGGATTAGTGCGAAGTGAAACAAAAGAATTCACGGACTTCTCTGACTTTTCGCACATTGAACATTATAGAAAAGCTCTGGCCGTAGCCAACGAAGAGGAAAAAGAAGCTATCAAAAGTCTTTGCGCGCGGTTTATTCAATCAAGCAAGGATTATCGAGAAAAACAGGCTGACTTAGCAAATCAAAAACAAAAAGACGCCGAGGCATTAAAACTAGAGAAACAAGCGCAGCTAAAAAAGCTGTCCGGTCAAGAATTTTGCAACTACTAATTTGTATTTTTAGCCTTTCTGGCGCGACACTTCTTTTTCTGCTGACAGTTACAATAACTTGGATAATAATGGTTCCTTTGGGCTTTGTCTTTTTAATAGCTGGAGTGATTTTTTTAATTATGTTTTTGAAGACGGATAATAAATATCAAAAGCTATTTAATGAAACACAGCAATCTCAATTTCAAGTAAAAATTCAACACGGAGACGGCGAGATTGAAGAAATTTTTAAGAAATTTTTCAAATGATTTCCTTTCGGACGCGGGTTCGGCTCCCTATCCGAAAAAACGGAAGTCGAGCTGAACTAAAACACTTCCACTTTTGTGGTGAATTAGGGATATTTGTTGAACAAAGACCCAAAATGCGGTAATAGTGCAGGAGAATCAACATAAAAGGATAAATACTCGGAAAAGCGGACGAGTCTCTGGTTCAGTGCGCTCCACTTCCACCAGACGAGTATTATACGCACTTCTATTACTTAAAAAGTAGTTTTGCAGTCACCTTTTTAAATAAGTGATAACAAATTGTCTGCCAACGGTGTCCCCCTAAAATTGGATTTTATATTTCCGCTACTGAATCCATCATAACAGTTCCGGATAATTTCTTTTATAGTTATGCTATATGCGACTAAAAATCTTTTTTCTTAAAGTAACATGAAATACTCTTTTTGCATAGTCTGTATTAAGAAACTTATAAAAACAATAAAATATTGTTTTCAACATTTTTTTATTCCTTTAATGACAGTAGGCCTCATAATACATATTTTCGAAGTATGTAATTTAAAACGAGGTAAAATAAAATGTCATTACCAAAAATACCGGATATAAATCCTGATATAAACATTACTCGCGAAGACTCGGTGAATATTCTTATCGCTTCCGTAGGCCTGGAGGAAATGGCGCTGGCGCATATCCTTAATGCCGAGGGCGAGAAAATTCAATACATTCTTGGCACTCTTGACGGAACAACAGCGCCGACTGATGTTACCGTTTGCGACGTGATGAAAATCAACGATAGCGTCAATAAAACGATGAAGAGTGTTATCGCCAACGAGATGCTTCTTCTGTTTAAGCTTGAGAATGCCATTGGTTTAGACGGATCTGAAGAATGCAGAAAAAATCTAACAATTACAAAAATATGGAACGACGGCAATAACGCTCATAATACCCGTCCCGTTTCTGTAGAAATAACCTTATTGCGCGACGGAGAGGTGCATGATACCGCTATGCTGACCGGCGCCGGTAACTGGAAGCATACTTTCAAGTGCCTGCCTGTAGGGAACGATTCCAAGCAATACGAATACACGATAGATGAAACGATTGTGCCGGATGGCTACAGTAAGTCGGTAAGCGGCTACAATGTTACTAATACGCTTAACACAATAACTATAAACGGCGACAAGATATGGGATGATAATCATAACGCGGCAGGCAAAAGGCCTGCAACGATATTGATACATTATTATCTAAACGGCCATCATCAATGCCCATTATACGTCCCAAGCCCTCCTGCTGGCGAGGATATATCTCAGTTCACCTTTAATAACGTACCGTTTGCCGACGCTCAAAGGCAATCCGTATGTCATTACCGTTAATGAAAGCGATATAGATGGTTA
>JALQSN010000974.1:0-15348 GCA_023690525.1 Holotrichia oblita
ATACACCTTTGCTTTCTTGTTTGCGTCTAAAAAGTGCTTTAGACCTCCGCCATGATCAGAGTGCCCATGCGTAATAATAAGCGTATCGACAGCAGAAATGTCTATGCCGAGTTTTCCGGCGTTTTTCAAAAACAAGTCGCCGTTGCCAATGTCAATAAGCATTTTGTGCTTGCGAGTTTCAAATATAGACTCAAGCCGTGCATTACAGCAAGACCGTCGTTTATCGTTGTGTTTTCTACAAGTGCAGTTATTTTCATTTCTTATTCCTTAACCTTTTATATTTTTGTTCAATAGATGCCGCACGATTCGCTTAAACAGTATGCGTGCTTTGCGTATTTTTGCCCTTTTCTTAGTCTTGTTATTATCTGTTTTTATAGGTTATTCCGTAATTAGTTTCTGCGGGCTGATGTTTCTCATTTTCAGACTAATCAAAAAAACAGTCAAAAAGCTTATGCCAAATAAAATAATTTCTGCAACCATAGTGAGCATGACAGGTATAACAAACGCTGACTTTGCCAATCCCATACCGCCTAAAAGAATACCGATTACAGGATTTGTAATGAGCATTCCAAATATAGCGCCTAATAGTATACCTAGAATTATCATCGGGGCAAAGCTTAAAAGCATTTGCAATATAAGCTGTTTGTTTGAAAATCCCATTGCTTTCATTATGCCTAATTCTTTTTTACGCCGTCTTATAATGGTGTTTATTAAAAGAAACAATACAAAGCAAATAACAAATATCGTAACTCCCGCTATTAAATATGCCGCTAAGGTTACTGGTGTTTTAATATTTGCTATCATATCTTTCGTAATTTCGGCATAATTGACTACAACGATATTTCTACCATAGTCGGCAGTTAAAGAATTGACATATTCATCTATAAAATTAAAATCGGAATTGTCAAGATAGATATAAATTCCTTTCGGAACAAAATCGGGATTGAGCCGCAAATAACCCTCGAAAGTCATATCGCAATAATAACTGCTATCGCCTATACCTTGAGTAATTCCAGTTATAACATAGCTTTTGGTAACGCTTTCAAATTTAATATCTATTGCGTCGTTTATTTTTTTACCCAAAGTTTTTTGCAACCTTGCCGTCAAAGATATTTCATTATCGCTTTGCGGAGCCTGCCTTGCGTAATAGTGTTATTATTTCTTTTAGACAAATCCTCCCATACGTTAAATCTTACAAGATTGCCATCGGAGGTAGTAGATGCCACATCAAAACCAAGCGTTTTTACTATGCTATATCTGCTTTTAATATCATCAAAATTGTTAAGAGCAAAGCTTTCTTGATTTGCGATGACCTGTATGTCTGCTGTTTCACGACCTATCATCTGCATAAGCGCCGTATTGTCTATCGCAAAATTATGATAAAGTAAACTTGATAGTACGGTTAAAAAAGCGAATAGAAATACAATGGCAAAGGTCAATGCGTTAGTCTTAATATTCATAAAAAAGTTTTTCATAGCCATTGATATATTTAGATTGAAACTTGATTTATCAAGCGGAATGGAATTCTTTTGATTTTATGCGTTGCTGTTTCATCACGAAGGGCATTGATTGGTGTAATGGTTTTAGTTTTTCTTGCGACCAAATATGCGGTTAAAGCCGTTATTCCTATTATTAAGACTAGTGTTATTATTGCAGGCAAAAGAAAGATGTGCTGCTCCATAACAATCCCGAAGTGGAAGATACAATATTGCCTACAAATCCTGTTGTAAATAGTGCAAGCATAACACCTATAATACTTCCGACAAGCGAAATCGTCAAAAATTGCAGCAAAATCGAAAGTATGATTTGTTTTGAGGTAAAGCCTACGCTTTTCATTGCTCCGAGAATTTTTATATCTTCTTCAATATTATTTTTAATAGAAAATCTTACTATTATCAGAGAAATAATCGTTATTACTATTCCAACGAGTATCAACACTAACGCTATAATCATTACAAACATTGTTGCCGAACTCTTTTGCATATCGTAAATAATAGATGTTGAATTACTTGCGCTAAGTGAAAACTGTTGCAGAAAATCCGTTTGAAAATCATAAGACATTTCTATACTGCCGAGCATTAAGGATAAGTATTTATATGCCGCAAAATTCTTATCTTGCGAAATTTCATTGTATACGTCCGAATTAACATAAGCTGTTTTAATTGCTCGTGTCGAGCCGCCAAGCTCTGCATCCTCAAAAAAAGCGTAGACAGTTAATTCTAAACGGAAATCACCACAATCGGCTATAAACTTATCGCCTGTCTTGTAGCCGTTATATTTTAGATACAAAGGCAAGATTATGCTATCGGCAGGCTTAGTGGCAAGTTTATCTGCCAATGATAGGGTATTCATAGTCTTGACGGCATTTTCATCAATAAATAGTATTCGTCTTTTTTTAACTGTTTCGCCCGAATTGAATTTTAGATTGCCTATGTATACATCTTGCACTTCCACTTTTTGTACATCATTATAGCCTTGTGCATAGTCAAGCATTGAATCTTGCCAAGCGTTTTCCATAACAAGAATAGAATAATCGGGAGTATTGAGTTCTGCTCTTTTTCTGTCGTAAAAACTACCGACATTAAGAATTAATGATAGGCTTATTGACAATACGAGTGCGGCAACAATGGCTATCGCCAAAAGAGTAACGCTATTAGATTTTCGTTTTTTTATGTTGCTGAAAGCTATATTAAGTAAATTCATATAATCACCTAAAATCCCATAGAGGAAAGAAAAGCCATCATTTTATTTTGTCTTTCCGTATTATTTTCGGAATATTTATCAAGCTTTAATTCGCCCTCAAATTTACCGTCGCGCAAAAACAAAATGCGATTACCTCTCAACGCTGATTTTATATCGTGTGTTACCATAACGATACTTTGACCTTGCTCATTAAACTGAGTAAAAATATCCAATACCGTTTTGCCTGATGCGCTATTTAACGCACCTGTCGGCTCGTCGGCAAACAATATTTTAGGATTGTTGATTATCGCTCTAACCACGCCTACTCGTTGAGCTTCGCCGCCGGAAACTTGATTAGGGAACTTGTGCCAAAGCTTTTCATCAATTCCTACTTGCGACAATAATCCTTTTGCCTTATTCAATAATTCCTGCTTGTCCTTAGCAATTAACAATCCGCACGATAAGACATTATCCATAATGCTCATACTGTCGATTAAATAAATTTGCTGAAAAACAAAACCGCAATTATGACGGCGAAAAAGAGCAAGCTGGTCTTGATTGAGTTTCGATATATCCGTATCGCCAAAAATAATACTCCCCGAAGTAGGGGTATCCATTCCGCTCAAGGCATACAAAAGAGTAGATTTACCGCCGCCGCTTGCGCCCATAATAACAGTAAAATCTTTCTCATAGATTTGCAAATCAAGATTCTGCAAAATGACTTGCTGTATACCGCCTGTTGTGAACGACTTACAAAGTTTCTTTGTTCCTAATATAACTGTATTCATTATTAAAATCTCCGTTGTGTTTATTTGCTACTTCCAATCAGCAAAAGCGGCTTGAGCATTATCACAATATCCGTAGTGAGCCGAAAAAATATGAGTTGTGGTGTCAATCTGTGCTAGCTCTTTCAAACTTGCCGATTGCTGTTTATTGCTTTTATTGAAAAAGAATAGGAAAGAATTAAATAATTGTACCTTTCCGTCTTTTAGGCTTAGGTTATCGCCTGCAAAGAGATAAGCCCCGTCAAGCTAAAAAACTCATTGAATTATCGTATGTCCTTTAGTTAAAATACATTTGAATTTTTTCCTGAAACGGTTATTTCTTGTCCGTTCGAAAGGGGTTGGCATTCAATACCTTTGATAGTTTGAGTTTGCGTTCCATAAATATAGACTTTAGCATTTTCATATAAAGCTAAAGAGCCTGTATGATCGCCGTGTGCGTGTGTTAAAAAAACTGCCGTAACATTATCGGGAGATATATTAAGCTTTTGAAGTTCAGCTAATGCTCTGTCTTTATTAAGACCTGTGTCAAACAAAATATATTCGTTGCCACTTTTAACCGCATAAAAATTAACGTGCTTTGTCCTTACAGCATAAATTCCGCTTATAATTTCTTGTGTATCAAGCTGCCGCATTTTTCCCATTTCAATTGAAATTCTAATAACTCCGTAAATCCCTATTGTAATTATTATTATTAAAACTAGGAAAACAATTTTTAACCATAGCGGAATTTTTGATAGTAATTTTGCCATTATTAAATCCTCCAAAAATATTTTCATCCGCACCTAAAAGACTTGCAGATAAATCTCGTCATACTCTTAAAAACTTTAGGCGCATTTTCATTTGAGGCTAGCAGTAATCTTTCTTCTCTCATCAATCCGTATATGCCGTAAATTAGAAAAGTAGCGGATTGATGACTGTCCTCAATTTTGAAAATTCCTTTTTCTGAGCCTTCCTCAATGTAATGCTGTAACGGTTCAATACTTGCACTTGCAATTCTCAAAGACAAGTTGCGAAAAACCGCAACATCGTGTTGACAGTCTGATACTTATCCCTATTAATCAGAAAGTTGCGCCAATGTGCCATCGACATTTGATAACGCTTTTCAAAGGGTAGTTCTTTATTTTGTAAAATATCAGTCAGCTTTTCGATAAAGGAATCGGTAAAGCTATCCATAGCCGCTTCAAAAATTTCCTCTTTAGATTTGAAGTGATGATAGAACATACCAAATGAGCCGTTAGCTTCGGTATAAATATCCTTAACGGAAGTTTTTTCGTAACCGTTCTTAAAAAACAATTCAATCGCTATATCAATAAGTTCTTGTTTACGTTCGGCAGGTTTCTTTACTATCCTTGTCATTTTTTTTGCTCCTTTACAGAGTTCAGCTCTGTAAGGAGCATTATAAACGACAGAGCAAACTCTGTCAAGCGTTTTATTAACTTTAAATATTGCTAAGAAAGATATATCCCCACTAATTAGTTTACGGCTACCACAAGCTCATTTCTCAGCATAGCAAGAAAATAACTTCAAAATGATTTTACATATTAAACGGAATCTTTATATTGCGAACTTCCTTTACTCCTCGCATAAAACCAAACAGTTACTAGGTAGTATTCTGCTGCCTTTGCGGATTCTAATCCCTCTCCCTGAGTGCTTGCAAAATTAATCTCCCCTCCTGCCTACTGCATTTTTTGAGGTTTTTTTAATCCTCCTCCTTTTTTTTGCAAGATTTTTTGTGGAGGATTGAAAATCAAATTTGTCGGAATTGAAAATTTGAATTTTGATTGCCGTTTTTCATCTGTTTTTGTTATAATTTGACATAATTTTGCTTAAAAAATGCCCTAAAATGCAAAAAATCCACACTCGTCGTAATGACAAATGTGGATTTCAAGTTGTGTTGAAACACCTAAAGGTGTGAATTTATTACGCCAAAAATCTTGGAAAATGCGTGGCTTAGGTTGAAACACCTAAAGGTATGAATTTGCTTACACTAAATGCTTGAGAGCGTATTTAGCTTAGGTTGAAAAACTTAAAAATATAAATTTGCTTACATTAAATGCTTGAGAGCGTATTTAGCTTAGGTTGAAACGCCTAAAGTATATATTATATTAGGTTGAACCCTTATTTAAAGGAGTGCGTGTCACAGAAATCAACCTTAGAATCAATCTCCGCTAAACTTCTGCCTATTTCCTTAGACAATAAAACTCACCTCCTCATTTATTGGCATGAAAAAAGCGCACCGCTTTTGAATGCGCTCATGTGCTTTAATTGTTTCTTAATTTTACGCTTTCTTTTTCTCAAAACTGTCAACGGATAATCTTTCTCCAACTTTACTTGACGCTCTGCAGTTATTTCGTAACCATGCGCTAAATAAAAACGGAATGCGCGTTTATTCTCCGACAGCACGTCTAAAACAAAATTTACATATCCTTTTTCGCTCAAAGTCCGTTCAATTTCCACAAACAATCGATGTCCGTGTCCCTTCCCAATATAATCTGTATGCAAATATATTGCTGAAATCTCGCCGTCTGTTTCGTATCCTTTTGTTCTTGATTTACCAAACACCGCCGCACCAATTAAACAACCGTTATCCTCCATTACAAATAACTCAGATTCTTTTCCGTCATGCCATTCGAGCAGTTTCTTGTGACGCTCATCTATCGACATAAAGTCCAAAGCATCCTTTGCAAGAATATGTTTAAGTTCCGCTTGCCAGCTTTTATGAAAAAAAATTCTGCCAAGCTGTGTAGCTCATTGCGTTCTGCTTTGCGGATTTTAATTTTTTGTTTATCCTCACTCATGTTGCTATTCTATTAAAAAAACAGCCTTTTGTCGAGTTAATCGCCTGCGTTTTTTATTTTTTCCTCAAACCTCACCATTGCCCTTTCATCTAAACCTTTCAAGTTTCGGATAGCTTTATCTATAAACCGCAGCGGCTTAATGGTGCTTGAGCCGTAGTTTAGGATATTAGCAATCTTCTCATAAGAGGTTCCGTCTTTGTCCTCTCCGGCAAAGTTTATCGAATAACCGTACCATTGATACAAAGCAGATTATAAAGGCGCTAAGAAAAAATTTAAACGTGACCGTAAAACAATAATTGAAAGTGCACTTTCAAAAAAAGAAATAATAAGCGAGGTAAAAAATAATGGAAACGGGAATTTCATATAAGTTATTTAATGATAAAATAAGGCTTACAAAATTTTGTATGCCTAAAAAAAATTATACGAGCCTTTTGACGATTGGAATAAAAGAGAAATAGAAACTGGCGAAATTATACCATATAATTATTATGACAGCTTAAAGCATGTTAAATCTTTTGAGTATAATATCACGCCCGCCGGCTCTGCCGGCGGCGTGGACTTGTTAAAGATAGACATACTTGTTAAAAATAGACATAAAGGACGAAAATTTAGAAGAGTATTATTATTCATTCATACATAGTTTTGAACGCAACAAAAAAATGATAGCTAAATTCTACAAAAAACATCTAACTATTACAAAATCTTAAAAAACAAACAAATTAGCCTTATTTTAAAAGTATGGTATCAATATCCATTATTACAATAGGAAGAAAACAAAATGAGCGAATTAGACTATAACGAAAAATTAAAAAATCTTGAAGATAAATTAGAGTTATTAGTTAATGCTCTTATTATTAAATATCAGTCAATGACTGTAAAAGAATGGTTAGAAAAATGGATTGAATTGTATAAAACTAAAACTCAAAGCCCGACAACATTAAAAGAAACAAGACGGACAATTAAAAATCACCTCCCCTATTTTAGAAAAAGACATAGTTAAAATAACAACTGCTGAATTACAAACTTTTATTGACAGTATATCTTTAGGCCGAACTCGTAAAGCTGCTCATACCTTATTAAAAGACGCTTTTAATAAAGCGTATGAAGATAAAATAATGCCCGATAATGTTTTTAAAAAGTTATCTGTCCAAAATATCAAGAGAAAATCGGGAACGCTCTTGAAGAGGACGAGCAAACAAAATTTTAAAAAGCTATTCGCGGTCATTATTATGAAATTCATTTTTTAATATATCTTACAACGGGTATTCGTAAGTGCAAAAAAGGCATTAAAAATTAAAAAAAAGGCGGTAGAAGGTTACTTATAAAAAATAAAAAACCGTAAAAATGACATAAAAAAACCCTGATTTCATATGATTTCGGGGTATTTTCGTAAGTTTTGGTCTTGCACACCATAATGTCTGCTTTTGATTTCTTTTTTGATTTTGCGGAATTTGATTTTTTATCGTTTTGATTTTGCGACAATATATTTTATGTTGCCATTGGCAACACCCCGTGACAGTTATAGACTTGAAACAGCCGTCTAAACCTTAATTTAAGACTTAGACGGCTTCCTTTAAAATGTGAACCAAAGTAGCGTTTCATATTCGGAGGTAATTCCCCAAATGGCTTTTTATGATACTTTACTTGCAATTCAATTCCTCTAAAGCATTTTTTGCTTTAGCACTGCCTAATTCTGCCGCTTTTGTGTACCAATAAATTGCTTTTTGAATATCTTGCTTTGCACCCCTTCCTTCTTTATAAAAAAGTGCCGTATTACATTGTGCAGTCACATCGTCTTGTTCTGCCGCTTTTTCAAACCATTTTAACGCTTTAGCATCGTCTTTGGTTGTGCCTTCACCTCTAGCAAAACATAAACCAAGATTGCACTGTGCATACATATGACCTTGTTCTGCTGCTTTTGAATACCAGTAAACAGATTTTACACTGTCTTGTGTTACACCTTGACCTTTAGCAAAGCACATAGCCAAAGCATATTGTGACTCTGCATCACCTTGTTCGGCTGCAGAAGTGAACCAGTATGCTGCCTTCTCTAAATCAATCTTTCCTTCACCAATACCAGCAATATGAACACCGATAGTTTTACCTATATTCTCATTGGCTTCTCTAAGTTTTCTGTGTTTCTCTGAACCGTTATAGAAATACATACCTAAACAGTATTTTGCGTGGACGTGATTTTGCTCAATAGCCTTTATGTACCAATAGGCTGCTGTTTCTTCAACTTCTTCACCATCACCTTCAGCATCATACCACAAACCTAAAGAAACTTGTGCATCAGGATATCCCAGCTAGCGGCTTTTTGTATACCAGTAAACTGCTGTTTCGTCTGTTTTTTCTCCTTCTCCAACATTTTCGTACCAAAAACCTAGACTGCGTTGAGCTTCAACATGACCTTGCTCACCTGCCTTTTTCCACCAGTAGATTGCTTTTTCCATATCTTGTTTTATGCCTTGACCTTGATTATAGCACATACCCAAATCGTATTGTGCAACTGAATCTCCCCTTTTCAGCTATTTTTTTGATTTCCTCAAAATCTTTCATACATTTATTCTCCCGTATAAATTAGGCTTGCCAACTTGAATTAATAAAAAACAACCCTTGCCTTGCAAACCGAGCAAGCCTCTTCGCCTTCTTGTATGTGGTTGATGTCGCATTTAGGACATTTTATGTACTTCGGCATTTGCTCTCCTTCCTCTTTTGTCAAATATGGAAGCATTATAGCAGTATTATGTAATAAAGACAAGCAATTTTACTGGGTTTTGATTACCTCTTTGGTTTTTGATTTTCTAATAATAATCAAAATTGTGGCTTGAAAATCAAAAAACGCTCTTCCTTTGCCCTTTTTTGATTTTGCGGAGCGTGGCTTTTGGCTTGCATTTATTTTTGATTATTTTGTCCGCTATTTTTGAAAATCAAAAAACACCCGGCTGTCCTTCTCTGGGCATTTATAAAAAGAAGACATTTTTTATTTGTTTCAAACCGTCGAAAAAGCCTTGACCCTGTATTTTGTGGTTTGGGCATAAAAAAAAGCATTAGGTCAAAAGAAGACTTAATGCTTAATTTATATGGCGGAGAGGACAGGATTCGAACCTGCGAGCGCTTATCGCGCCTCCTGATTTCGAGTCAGGTGCCTTATGACCACTCAACCACCTCTCCATAAATACAGTAGTTTAAACTGACCTTAAAATCATATCATTTTTTTTAATTTATTGCAATTAAAATTTATTCTGTTATTAGTTTAAGACTTTTTCCTTTCTTTTCTATTAACTAAAGTTCAAATTACAAAAAATAAGATTGTTTTATTTATTAATAAATTGTTACTCTCTGAAATTACATAAGTTTTTTTGTATCAACAAAGCTGTCCAATGTTAATTATTTGCCTGCTATTTATATTAAACACCTTATATTTATCTTTAATAATGAGAACTATATATTAGTCTAATTAAAATTGATTAATTTGAAATAAGCGCTGCTATATATTAAAAAACTAATATATAAACAAAAAGACGGGGTTATCCGTCTTTTGTTTTAGTATCGTAAATTTACAATTTCAATATTAATAATAAAAAAATCATATTTTTTATAATATAGATTTTTTTATTTTTAATTTATCTATAAGTGAAGATATATCTTGTACTGTTTTTAAATTAAGCGCATCGTTCTCTTCTAACGTAACACCAAATTCCTCTTCAAACATAAACAGCATCTCTGCGACTTCCAATGAATCCGCTTTAAGATCTGTAGCAAGATTAGTTTCCGGCTTGATGTCCTCTTTCTTTTTAGATAATTGATTTGCGATAATTTCCTGTACTTTTTCAAATGTTGTCATGATTTCTTCCTCCTGCTTTTTTTGATATTATTATGTATAGATAAAGCAATAAACAGTATTATTTATATTCTGTCTTGCCGCATCCGATGAATAATTCGCATTTACTATTTGTGCATACGCTGCTGTAAAGGCTGTATTATAATTATTGTCGCCATTAATAAAAGTTACTCTTATTTCAATTTTCCCGATTGCAAAATTAGAGTTTTTAATATATTTAAAAATTGTATTCAATTCAGACTGATTTGCCGCACTGTAATAGTATTGCTTACCGTCGATTATGGCAAGTTTTTCTTGTTCAAAATATCCATAATACGCATCAGCCGTATATTGTGACATATTTAATACACTTACACTTTGTAATACATATGTATCTGAAAAATCTATAACCCGCTCAAGTCTATGCGTTACCATTGAAGATGTATCAATTAAAAAAAATAAGCGTGCGACAAAAACTTTCTGGTTTTACCGGTATCCGAAAATTTAATATTATACATATCAAAAGTATTATCCACATTATACCATTTATCTTCGATTAGTACCCTGTTCCATGCGTGCGGTATTTCATTGCCGTTTGAGCTGGCAGTACCCGTCACCGTCACTGCTCTTATATTTTCCATCCCGCATAATAAAACAAAAACTTCACTTAAACCTTCACAAACAGCTTTTTTATTAAGCAGAACGCCGCGTATATCAAAAGACGGGTCATAACTATCAATACTATTGCTATTTTCAAGATAGTTATTATATAAATCGTTATCGTAATCTATATAATATGTTAAATAGTCATGAATAGCGTGTACTTTATCATAATCGCTCATATTGCTCAATATAATTTCCGAAAGAATTTTTTCGGCTTTTTCAATTACAGTATTGACCGAAATATGACATCCGTCCGTATCCGGTTTCATTCCTGCCTGCATCACTGCGCTAAGCTTATTGAGTTCTAAATCAAGCGCTCTTTTTTTTGTGATTTCGTCAGCTGACGGATTTCCTGCCGCTCCGCTTTTAATACTGACTGATTCAACATTATTAAGATACGGAATTATGCGGTCTGTCTCGCGTTCATTTTCTGCAATCAAATGAGGTTTCGGATCAGGCGTCGGTGCATGCGTAATACCGCATCCGGAAAAAATAAACGATGCACAAAAATACTAATAATTAAAACTATCTTTAACTTTCTACTCATTTCCCTCACGCCTGCACACAAAAATCATTTCAGTCCCGCTTAATACATCAGTGCCCTCATAGTCACCATATTCTTCAGTGACGCTATACCCGCAACTCTTTATCATGTCAATAAGCTGGTCGCGGTAATAATATTTAAGTGTTAAATCTTCATAAAAAACTTCTTTATCGCCATTATTACTTACTTCATAGCATAAAACCGGATGTATAAGCGAGTGGTCCATATTAATACTTTCACCCCAATGGAATTTAGTTATCGTTTTTCCGTTTTCGACTATTTCCCATTGTTTAGTCTTAGGATAAATCCAAAAGTAGCGTCCAATTCTTTTTGCGGGCGTACAACACTTATAATAAAAAAAGCCCGCCCGGCAATAAATGCTCTTTTACTTTCTTTAAGCAATTCATGGCGTCTACCCTGTGCGCAAATTGCTGAAAAGATCGGTAAGGGATTACCGCCAGCTCAAATTTACGTTCAAGCGAAAAATCAGTTGCGTCGCCTTCAATTATCTTAATGCGCTTTGCAACATCATTCGTTAAAGATCCCATTTTACTTTTAAAAACCGCAAGCATAGCATCAGACTGGTCTATAGCAGTAACATTATATCCTTCTTTTGCAAGAGGTATAGAGACTCTTCCCGTTCCGCAGCATAAATCAAGTATATTGCGGGCTTCAATTGCTTTTGCATATTTCAGATAAAAAGGAATGTCTTTGTTCATGCGCTCACTGGCGTCATAATCATAAAATTTAGCTACAGTAGTATATCTATTGGCCTTATTGCTCATATACTTCCCCGAAAAGCTGTTAATTTATTATACTATGAAAGAATATATAATGTATATTTATTTATATAATTTTTTAATATTAGTAGCCGTATAAACCGTATTATCCTGTTTAACCGTAAGTGAATCGCCTGTTCCTGACGTACTGTATGAATATAACAGGCAATCCGCTTTCAATAAGAGCAATTTTTTATTATTAAGAGTTAAAGTATCAAACACATCGCCAGAAAAATTAACGCCCGCAAATTCTTTAACAATATTAATATATTTTTCCTGTCCGTCACGATAACTGCTTTTCGGCACCTCTGTTGACGGGTTATTGCTTAATCCCCACGTAAATGAAATATCCGAAGAAGCTGATTTGTTTAAAATCAAAACGCCAGTTTCCTGTACTCCGCGTATTTCTAAATCATATTCAAATTTCAAGCCCAGATTATAAGCTGTCATTACCTGATTTCTTTCCTGCCTTAACACCGCACTGTTTCTCTCGTAATGATTAAATATCCGGTAAGCGGAAGACAGCGCAAGCTCAATAGGAATCGTATAGCTTATATTATCGATATATGCGTCTGAAATAACTCTTGCCTTATAGGTATTAACTCCGATAAGCCGGCCTTTCATATCAAAAAAGCCCGCCACCCGAATTACCG
Organism: Holotrichia oblita; assembly: GCA_023690525.1. Taxonomy (NCBI): domain Eukaryota; kingdom Metazoa; phylum Arthropoda; class Insecta; order Coleoptera; family Scarabaeidae; genus Holotrichia; species Holotrichia oblita. The sequence continues at coordinate 12,728 of JALQSN010000974.1, forward strand.
GGATTAATCGGCGCAGTTATCTGTATTACAGTATTATAATATTCGGTTCCGCTGTTTGACTCTGTCTTTTTAATATAATTAAGCGGCATGCTGATTATTCCGTCGCATGCCGAAATACCCATCCCCAATGCGTTACCGATTGCTATTACACGCTTTCCTGTAACGAGCATATCCTCGTCATGCTTACTTTGCTCTTCTCCGAAATCTTTTTCAAAGCTGTAATCAATATTAACCTTTTTATTATCAACCGATACATAACTCGGCAAAGTAATGCCGCTGCCGTAAATATTAGAGAAAGTACATGATTAAATTTAAGCACTGCAATATCATTGAATACGTCGTATCCCAACAAGGTCACCGAACCGCTTTTTGAAAAACCCGCGCTTCCGAATAATTTAATCGTTATATAGCTGTCCGAAATATAATCTGAGATAACATGATAATTGGTAAGGATATAAGCAATTTTACCGGTATTATCCGGGCGTTTTCTAATCTGAAAATAATACCGGATCCGTTTTTAGTTGTACTGGGCGATTGGACATTTATCTCAACTATATATTTAGCATTCATATCGGTAAGAGCGATTAACGGCTCTTCCGTAAACGAATAATTTATATCATAATTATTTTGATTAACCGCAAGCGGGTAAAGCTTTTTAAATAAGAATTATATAATAAAAACGATAAAAGAACAGATAATCCAAGTATAGCAATAAGCACAGCCGAAATCAAAACTATATGATTTCTCAATATAATTCCTTTTTTCAGATATTTGAACTTTATCTGTTCTATTATAATTTGTACTGTTTTCGTCAAAAGGATGTTCGTTTCTTTCAAAATTCATAGCCATAATTATATCACAAAAACGCTCCGTCCGCAATATTATATAATAAGTATTAAAATATTCGTAACCGCTCTTTAACAGTCCATTATTTATTATTCTTAATTACCTCTGAATACATACAGACAAATGGTATGTAAATACAAAAAATGAGAGGTTAATAAATATGGGATGCGAAAATAACAGAAAAAGACTTAGCGGCGCTAAATTTGCGATATATGATTCTTGCGGCGATAAAGTATGTGAAGGATGTACAAACGAACACGGTGAGTTATGCTTCGGCAATCTTCCTATTGGTGAATATACGATAAGAGAAATATGCCCCCGCCCGGATTCTGCCCTTGCAAAGATGTTTTCTGTGTTAAAATCACTTGCGAAGATAAAGATAAATGCATTACAGTTGTCAATAAAGCTGTCCGCGGTTCTATCAAGATTATTAAATTCGGTGAGTTTTAATACCCGGAAAAGCTGCCTAAAAAGGCAGCTTTTTTATATAAGCACATATGCACATTAATAAATATTAGCGCGCATTTAGCAAGTATTATAAATATAAAGCGCTCAAATAGACAGCATTGTACATTTTGTTGAAAATATTAAGTATTCAGGTTTTCCGCATATTTTGCGAAATTTGAAGAAAATGTTTAATACCCGCTATTTTCGCTATTATCTGACATAAAAACTATTTAACACAATAATACAAAAAAATGCGCAAAAGCCGCAAGATACACAATTGAAACCGCGAAAGCAAAAAGCAGTATTTGTTTTTGAAATAGAAAAATTGAAAAAGAGAAAATTTAATATTGTTACGCTATAAGAAAATATTAATAACTAAGCTTTTTTAATATTTTAATGGATGTTTAAAAAATTTAGTTTGATAACACAAATTTAATTATCTAAGCAATCATCGGATGATTTTGAGATATTAGTTATACTTTTAAATCATAACATCACTTCAATTATTTATAATTTATTAAATAAAAACTATCAAAACTTTATTATTTATTTTTTGTCATAGGTATTTGCCAGTCAATCGGGGTTAGCCCGCGTGATATTAAAATTTCGTTTGCTTTTGAAAAATGCTTACAACCAAAAAAACGCGTTGCAGAAAGCGGGCTGGGGTGCGCACTCTCTAAAACAAAATGTTTATTATTATCAATAAGAGCGGCTTTTTTGCGCATAATTTCCCCATAATAAAAACACAACAGGTTCTTCACGCTTATTTATCAGTTTAATTACATTATCAGTAAAAAGTTCCCAACCGCGGCCCGAATGCGAGGACGCCTGATGCGCACGTACAGTCAATACCGCGTTAAGCAATAAAACCCCTTGTTTTGCCCACGGCACCAAATAACGTTATCCGGCATAAAACATCCTAAATCAGACTTTAGTTCTTTATAAATATTTATTAATGATGGCGGGATTTCAATTTCAGGATTTACAGAAAACACATCCCGTGTGCTTGTCCGTCATTATGATACGGATCCTGTCCGATTATTACTACTTTAATATCGTTATAGGAAGTTTCTTTAAAAGCATTAAAAATATCGCTCATATGCGGGAACACTTTTTGCGCGCTATATTCAGATTTTAAAAAATTCTCTTAGTTTTTTATAATTTTCGGAAGCAAATTCTTCTTTTAAAATTTCGTCCCAATCGTTATTAATACAAACCATTTTTTTAAATCCCTTGTATATTAGTACCGTCAGCCGCATTTAATGCCGTATTAAATTCTTCTTTTTATTTCTTCCTGCTCACCGTTTTTAGATTTCCTGTATACACTC
>JALQSN010000975.1:0-15217 GCA_023690525.1 Holotrichia oblita
ACAAGCTTAATATCGATGTGGTAGAAAATCAAGAGAATGAGCTCGTATTTACAATTTCCATTGACAACTTTATTTCGAACTACGATAGTCTATATTTGCAAGACTACCAAAACGCTTATTTCCGTTCATTATCCCAATGGATACAGTTTAGCAATGAAGTTACTCCGTATTTCGCATATGACGCCTATCACTACCGTTTCTCAGAAGATGAAAAGATTGGGTCGATGCCGACAGTATCAATATATACACCGGTAGGCGAACCATACATATATGAAATAGTATTAACCTTTGATGACCACGGTTATAGAGAATCATTATACAAAATATTTGAGCAGATATGTTTTTACTCATTGAGAGTCCTTTTGCCGGATTTTACAGATGATGAGGTATCGTTGTTATATAGCGACCTCTATTCACTCACCAATAGTAATTTTTATGGCGACGTCTACGAACGTCCGCCAAGTGAGGTGTATTACAAGGGTGGAATAGGATTTTATGGATATTATGGCGCCGGTTCAGCAAATATCTGTGTTATTCCCGTCGATGAAATGGTATTGGAAACCTTTTCACAGGAAGGTGTGGTATTACACAATCTCGAAAATGAACCGTAAAAACTTTTGTCACAAATATTTAATAAGAACATATTTGCAATGAACTGTATAATTGACAATTATAGAGTACAGGTTACAATCAGAACCTATTACAAGTGTAAGAATATAGCATGGGGGGTTATCTAATGGCTAAAACACCTGCAATTTCAGAGGCCGAATATCAAGTTATGAAAATTATATGGGCGGCGGATGCGCCGATTAGCACGAACGAGGTTGTTGAAAAGTTGAAAAAAATCACGGCGTGGAAGGACAAGACCATCGGGACGCTGCTCTCCCGTCTTGTTAAGAAGGGTGCGCTGAAATACGAAAAGGACAGTCGAGTCTTTGTTTACACGCCGCTTATACAGGAATCGGATATACTGGAAATGGAAAACGACAGTTTTCTGAATCGGTTCTACGACGGCGCATTGGATTCAATGGTTTTGAATTTACTGGAACGAGATAAGCTTTCAGAAGATGATATGAACAGGCTCAAACATATTTTGGAGCAAAAGCTGTCGGAAAGGCGATGATTTTATGCTTACCTCGTTTTTTATACACTTTATAGTAACCGCTCTCGCCTCGACCGCTGCCATGCTACTGATTATGTTAGTGAAAAAGACGTTGAAAAAGCACATCTCTATGAGATGGCAATACAATCTTGATTTGCTTTTCTTGTTTCTATTGGTCGTGCCGTTTTTACCCGGCAGACTCTTGGGCTTTCTTAATATGGGCAACTGGCTGAATACGCTGCATTGGGGGAGAAACATCACTGCGAACGCGAATGTGGCCGCCAACGAAGAAATGGCAGCCATGTACGGCACGGGTTGGCTTCAGGACTTTTCGGTATCGGTAAACAACTCCGCACCGGAATACCTAACGTTGATTTTTATGGGGATATGGGTTGTTGGCGTTATCGTTTTCGCGGTAATCACTATAATATGCAACCGAAATCTCTGGTTGATTAAGGAATCAATAAAGCCTGTAGAAAATGTTGAAATACTCTCTTTGTTTGTGCGTTGCAAGGCAGAACTCGAAATCAAAAAGAATATATCGCTTGGCACGTCGGTTCTCGTAAAAACACCGCTTACTATAGGAATGCTCAAAACGCGCATCATACTTCCCGCCGTAAAAATCTCTGTGAGTGACGCACGTAATGTCTTGCTTCATGAGTTGACGCATTGCAAGCACAAGGATATTGCGGTCAATGGCGTTATGTGCCTGTTTCAAATCCTTTATTGGTTCAATCCGTTAGTGTATATTATCTTCAAGGAAATGAGATTGGACAGGGAAATAGTTTGCGACATGTCGGTTTTGGAGATGCTCCCCGAGGATTTTCATTTAGATTACGGCGAAACCCTCTTAAACTTTGTGAAAATTATATCTCATTCGACTTCGCTGTCGCTTTCCACGGATATGGGCGGTTCAAAACCGCAAATTATAAAGCGGGTTAAGCATATTGCCTCATTTACAGCGGAATCGCGATTGTTGAAAGTGAAGAGCATTTGCATTTTCTCTATCGTGGGGCTGATGATTTTCGGGCAAATCCCCACCATTTCCGCTTTGGCTTATTATGATGATGGAAGGTATAATTTCAAAGCTGACAACGCCATATATGAAGACCTGTCATCTTTCTTTGACGGCTATGATGGCAGCTTTGTCCTTTATGAGTTGGAAGCCGGCGCCTATACCATTCACAACAAAGCTAAGAGCGTGGCAAGGGTATCCCCTGATTCAACCTATAAAATATACAGCGCCTTGATAGCGCTGGAAACAGGCGTTATAGATTCCTGTCATTCCAAAAGGGAGTGGAATGGCACAGCATATCCTTTCGATTCTTGGAATAAGGATCAGGATTTAATGACGGCTATGCAAAACTCAGTAAACTGGTATTTCCAAGATATTGACACAGAGGTTGGATTGAGAGAATTGGAATTCTATTACAGCCGGTTATCCTACGGTAATCATAATTTGTCCGGAGGAATCGCTAGCTACTGGATGGAATCCTCTCTGAGCATATCGCCTGTGGAACAGGTTGAGATTTTAAAGAGTTTCTATCAAAATGACACGATATTCCAAACAGCACATGTGGACACGGTTAAGGGTATATTGCGTTTGTCTGAGAAAGATGGCGCTGTACTGTCAGGGAAAACAGGAACCGGCTCTGTGAACGGAAAAGCAGTAAACGGCTGGTTCGTTGGATATGTCGAGAACAATGAACGCACCTTTATTTTCGCTACAAACATTCAAGGAAATGATAACGTCGGAGGTAGCGCCGCCGTGCGAATCACCTTGTCAATATTGAAAGATAAGGGAGTCTATTAAAGCAATCGACGATACTCTAAGGTATTTCCATTTTACATAATCCCAAAAACGACGGTTTAAAAAAGCCGCCGTTTTTTTATTATCGCATAAGACTTGACTTTCATTTCTTACAGATGTAATATATAAACCATATCTTACAGGCGTAAGAATAAAGGAGGAGGCTTATGAAATACGCAAAAATGATGTTGCTGCTGTCTTTATCATGCTGCCTTTTTTCGGGATGTGTGCAGCAGACCCAAGGCGCTGCAACCGGACAAGCCATTTCACTCAGCAGATTGCCTAGTGACATTAATGACGGTGGTTTAAAAGAAGTAGAAATACAGGAGGAAATACCAATTTGGACTATGTCTCCTGTGGAAGCAGAAGCGGTAAAGCGAGAAATGCTTGATATAGCGATGTCTTATCGAGAATTATATATCGGTATGGATAAGGGTACCGCATTAAACGCCGTTATCTCTGACGACGGTATCAAAAGCATTATTGACTGTATCGCAGAGAAAGGGTACGCGGTAACAGGGATAAATTATACTTTGGAAAACTTTTACCCATTTGAAGATTTTATACCAGCAGCTTTAGATGGGCGTGAAGCAACGGCAAGTTATTATTCCGTTCAATCGGATGGCGGTTTTTTTCGTTTGGATTTTCATTCAATGGACAAGCGTTTATTCGTTACAACTACAGCGGCCTCCTGGGACGATAAAAACAACCCCGAAATAAATATGATTAACACACGGGAAGCTATAAATTGGCGTTATACGGAAAAGGGCTACCTTATCTATGATAGCGGTGATGATCTTTGGCAATATGCTCTTTACCGCGTTAAGCCAATAGGAAAAACTGAGCAGGAGTTGTACAGTAAATATATCAAACCGATCGGATATCAGGGAAATAACTTGTTTTTAACGGACTGGGATCAATCAACTATTTCACGGGTAGATTTAAACGATCTGTACGAATATATCTACCATGCTGATACGGGAACTTTTTTCAATTTTGATTATAATCCCGACGGCATAGCGGCTGAGGATTTTGAACCGCTAATAACTAAATATTTCAATTTAAGCTCGGAAACCTTGAAAAGCACCGCTCTTTACTATAGTGACACAAATAAATACTTTTGGGATATCCTTTACTGCGGGAAAAACTATGTCCTATTCCCCGCTCCCGAACCCGAGGTTGTTGATAGTTGGCAAAACAATGATGGAACTATCACGATGGTTGTAGACGCGATCGACGATTATCGAGGAAACGACCGAGCATTTACCCACGAAGTGACGATTCAAATAAATGATGATGGAAGCTGTAAATATTTGTCTAACCATATAAGACCGGAAGATGCAGAAAATGTTCCAGTCTATTATTCAAGGTCTGCTTTTATTGACTAAATAGAAACAGGCTTTGATCAACATAAAATACATTTTTGTTTAGAGGGATACTGTATGAGGCGTAAAAAACGACTCAACATCTGTGCAATATTGGGTATCGCGGTTATCGTTGTGGTTGGCGTTTTTGCGTATCCGTTACTATTTGAAAATGTCTTGACGCCATCGCCCACATCTTGGAGCAAAAAAATAGCTCAACCTGACGAGTTACTGCAACAGTATTTTGCCCATGTAGGCAACGGTCAGTATGAGGATATGTATGAGATGTTGACCGAACAGCAGCGTTCAACGATTTCAGAGGATGAATTTGTCGCCAAGAACAAAAGCATCTACAGCGGGATTGAAGCGAAGAATATCGAGGTCACAATTATACAGGTATCCGACAACACCACATACGGGAACGGCGGTGAATCGGATGTCGTGCGGAAAACCGTTGATTATTCGCTGCGTATGGATACGTTGGCAGATGAGATTTCTTATACCAACCAAGCGGTCTTTATCGAAGATATGGATAAGGAATACCGTATGCAATGGACTGCACACACCATATTTCCGAATTTAAATTCTGATGACAAAGTTCGGGTCAACACACTAACGGCAAAGCGCGGCTGTATCTATGACCGGAACAGAGAGATGCTGGCTGGACCCGGCGTCGCTTCCGCCGTAGGATTTGTACCCGGAAAGATGCGCAAAGAAAACGTGACGGCACCTTTTACGGATGAAGATTCTGCACTTCAAAACGATTCCGATTCTTTGGAAAGCACCGATATATCCGTCGCAGATAAGTATAATAATAGCGAAGATACGCTTGTTTCAATTTATAATGCCGAAGATATCGCTAAAGTTGCCGAACTATTGGAAACGACGCCTGAAAGTATCATTAAGAAACTTAACGCGTCTTATGTGAAAGATGATACCTTCGTTCAATTGAAAATAGTTTCCAAAGAGGAACATGCGTTAGCGGATGAACTTTTGACAGTCAAGGGCATTATGATTTCCAATACTGCGGTGAGATATTATCCGTTAGGCGAAAAAGCGTCCCACTTGGTCGGTTATATACAAGGCATAAACGCGGAGGAACTGGATGTTCTGAGGGAACAGGGCTACCATATGAACAGTGTACTCGGTAAAGCTGGATTGGAAAAAATCTATGAGGAACAACTCCGCACCAAAGATGGGTGCGAGATTATCATTGTTGATAGTAACGGCAATGTAAAAGAAACATTGGCAAAAAGAGAAAAGGTTGATGGACAAAACATCACATTGACAATTGACGCACAAATACAGAGCCAGCTTTATGATCAATTTGCGCAGGATAAAAGTTGCTCCGTTGCTATGAATCCTAAAACTGGCGAGGTACTTGCCCTTGTGAGTACACCTACCTACGACGCCAACGACTTTGTTCTTGGTATGTCTATGAGCAAATGGACTGCACTTAATGAAGATGAGAATAAGCCTATGTACAACCGTTTCAAAGCGGCGCTTTGCCCTGGTTCAACGATGAAGGGGATAACTGCCGCAATTGGCGTGAATACGGGAATTCTTTCACCAAACGATGATTTTGGGCACAGCGGACTTCGTTGGAGAAAAGATGAAAGTTGGGGCGGATATTATGTAACAACAACGAAGGAGTATGACGAACCAGCCAATATCGAAAACGCGCTGGTGTATTCTGACAATATATTTTATGCAAAAGCGGCGTTAAAAATGGGTGAGGATATGTTTGCTGAGCAGCTTTCAGGTATTGGTTTTGAGGAACGGATACCATTTGAATATGGCCTGTATTCCTCCATCATCTCATCAACGGAAACCTTTACATCGGAAATACAGTTAGCTGACAGCGGATTTGGGCAGGGACAGATACTTGTTAATCCTATCCATATGGCGACCATTTACGCTGCGTTTGTAAACAACGGCAACATCATCCAACCGCGTTTGATTTACGGTCGTGACGACACTCCAATTATATGGAAAGAGAACGCTTTTTCGCCGGAGACAGCAAAAGTTATACGTAATGGGTTGATACAAGTCATTGAACGTGGAACAGGCAAAGACGCTAAAATTTCCGGAATAACACTCGCCGGAAAAACAGGAACGGCCGAAACAAAACAATCAAAGGATGATATGACCGGAACAGAGCTTGGCTGGTTTGTTCTGTTCACGGCAGACGATACAGAAAACCCGCTGCTCGTTGTTTCGATGGTCGAGGATGTGAAAAATCGTGGTGGCAGTCACTATGTCATACCAAAGGTAAGAAAGGCATTCCAATATAGGTATTAGAAAAGAAGCGAATGAAATTACCCAATGTCATTAAGTTAAGGGAACATAAAATCAAGAGATTACAAAGAAATGGCGGAACCGGAAAATAGAATCCTAAACCGTCGTTATCTTCTGAAGATACTAAAAAGGACTGATAAGAAGGCATAAAGCAGATAGGAAATCTGCAAAAAGAATTGAATAATAAGTCATTATTATGCTACCCTATAAGTAAAGCTGACAGTAGATATGGGGTTGATTTTACGAAGATCACGCCGGCCTTTTCTTATAGGTAAAATATTTCTTTGATTACGAGCTTCAATGTCAAGCGGAACTACATTGTCACAGCAACAGAAAAAGAATCGACAAATCGGAGTTATACATCACCAGTCTTGCGAATTATAGTTGCAAGCGAACAAAAAGACATTGACGGTGATCCCTCCGCATCCTGACTGCAACGAACAGTTTGAGTACATAAACACCGAAACAATCACCGCTAACGGGCAGGGTTCGTCCGTACTTTCTGTAGATGCAAAGAAAAAGCAGGCCGATGGAAGTATTAGACCACGATTTTCCGATAAAAGAATTAAGAAAAGCGACTCCTTATGGCGTGTACAATATTTTTCGCAACCATGGTTTCGTAAATGTTGGAGCAATGACACAGCCGTTTTTGCGGTAGAATCTATCAGAATCTGGTGGATGGGCCGCCAGCGGAAGGCTATCAGTCGCCGGAACGTTCTGGAGTGATTGCTTCGGTTCCCTGACAGATAAATTCGGCACAAACAGGAATATTTCAATCGGATACCCGGTTGATTAACGCTATCCTCTCACATTTGTGTAGAGAAAGAGAGGATTCATACAAATTAATCCGTTATCCTTTATGCATGGAGGTGAGATGAGTGAATTGGCTGGATAGAATGAACGAAGCGCTGTCTTATATGGAGGATAACCTTGATAATGATGTATCTGTATTAAAAGCGGCGCAGATTGCTTGTATGTCACAATATCAGTTTCAAAAGATGTTCTCATACATTGCAGGAGTGCCTATGGCGGAGTATTTGCGGCGCAGGAGATTATCAAAAGCCGCTCTTGATTTAAACAACGGCGACAAAGTCATTGATGTTGCAATGCGTTACGGTTATGAATGTGTATGATTAGGACTAACCGAAGCTTGTAAAACTAAAAAATCGTTTTGGCAAGCAATGGATTCGGCTCGCCGAATCCTGCTTGTTGGTGGACTGACACCCCCAATCCCCCGTTAAGCCGTCTGTCGGCGTCTGCTGTGTGGTTTTTGACGGCAGTCTTTTTGTAGTCAGCCGGTTTATATTTTTATTTTGAGAAAGGTATTACTTTTTCAAATGAAAAAAGTATCTATGCTTGAATTGCGCTATAATATCTATGTGCAGTAGAGTTCTTTTATGCGAATGCAGTAAAAAATGGATACGGCGTATAGTTTTTATACTATCAAACAAGACACACTGTTGTCACGTTTGCTGTGTTATGATTGAGATAAAAAGGAGCAATTCATTATGAAAAAGGAAATTTCTATTTTTGAAAGGCCAGAGAAACTTGCTGGATATGAAACTGAGCAATACATGGCATTTTGCGGCAATTTGTCATGGTATGATTTTGTTACAGCCATGCCATCGTTGGTATTCGTAGTCACAGGTTGGAAATCGAACGGTAAGGAAAACGCTTGTCTACAATCTTGGTCTACCTTTGCGGGAAGTGGAGCTGACAACTTTATCTGTATCATGGGAAAAGTCGATAAAGGCGGGCATATGTATCAATCACTGAAAGAAACGAGGGTGTGCGTGTTAAATTTCCCCTCAAACGACATTTATGACCGCTGTGTTAAAACGATTGGTAATAATCAGTTTGAAACTGATGAAATCACCGCCTCCGGCTTAACGGCGGAGAAAGCGTCAAAGGTCAACGCGCCGCGAATTAAAGAGTGTTTTTTGAATATCGAATGTGAATTTTTATGGGAGCATGAGCTTTTCGAGGAAAGCAAGGAAGTGGCGGTTGCATTGAAAACCGTCAACATTTGTATGGATAGCGAACGCTACGACCAAAGCAAACTCGGCAGATACGGAAAGAACGGTTTTTTGTTTTACGTTGACCAACCTACCAATCCGGAAACAGGAGAAATAATACCTTTTGGGCCCGGAATATTGGAGCAAGGCAATCCAATTCCTTGGATTACAAAATAAGCAAAACGCGTTTACATCTGAAAAATGCAAAAATAACCTCATTATCGGGATTATATAACCTTTTTCAACAGTTGGAAAAGCACAGTTACATCAGTTAGTCCTATTATGACACATTGGTATGACTCCCCGACTGCATTCAACAGGGCTTTTCAAGCTGTACACGGCATAACGCCGTCCGCAGCGCAAAAGCCGGATACAATTCTAAAAGCCTATACTCGCATCAGCTTCCAAATAACAATCAAGGGAGTAGAGGAAATGGATTATCGTATCGTAAAGAAAAATGCGTTCAGGATTGTGGGTGTCCGTGAGCCGATTATCAACTGACGCTGAGGAAAACTTCAAATGTGTGCCGAAATTCTGGCAAATAATGCACCAAAGTGGTGTGATCCCACAAATCTTAGGGTTAATGAATGCGGAACCTATGGGGCTTTTGGGCGCATCTACTTGTTATGGAGACGACGAGCAAAATTACTACTATATCGCTGTTTCAACAGACAAACCCGCTCCTGAGAATATGTTTGAGCTGGTTGTGCCGGAATGCACATGGGCAATATTTTCCGGTTCAGGAACGCCATCCAGTATAGGAGATTTACAAAAACGTATTTTTTCTGAATGGCTGCCAACATCTGGGTACGAGTGGACAACCTCCGCCGACATAGAAGTTTATTTGGATGATAACCCGACCAACATGAAATATGAAGTTTGGCTGCCTGTTGCAAAAAAAGCATAATTAACACCATAGACTCCAAATATGCACTTGCTTAATAAAAACGCACCCACCGGGTTCAAAAATGCACCCAACAGAACGGGCAATGCATCCATGTATTCGACAAAATGCACCCGCTCAAGCGGCGCGACTAGTAGTATCGTGTCAAAGTATGTAAATTCGTGAATGATGATATGTATACCCTGATGCGATTCCTTTGCACTTGTACTCGATATATGTGTACTGTGACACAATATCTTTTATACTCGTATACGATTTACATATCGTGTTATGGGTACATTTCAATTACATTTTGGAGCATGTTATATGAGCAAACATGAGTTGACATACCATAATTAGCGAAATACAATATATTGTACAAATTATTGTTCATTTAGGATGTGAGTTTATGCTGGCTGTAAATTATTCTACCATTCGTAATAACTTAAAGGATTATTGCGACAAAGTTACAGATGAAAATGAAACTGTTATTGTAACCCGTAAAGATGAAAAAAACGTGGTCATCATTAGTCTTACAGAATATAACATCATTATGAAAGCTGCGAAGAACGCCTCTTACTTGGATATGATTGATAGGTCAATTGCTCAACTGGAAAACGGGAATATTGTTATAAAATCAATGGCGGAGTTGGAGGCCATGGAATGTGAATGACATTACTTTTTCTCAAAACGCATGGGAACAATATTTATATTGGCAGTCTCAGGATAAAAAGACAATTAAGCGCATCAATGAGTTATTATGTGATATTCAGCGAAATGGCTTATCAAATGGAATAGGCAAACCGGAGCCTTTGAAATACCGTAGAGCATGGAGTCGGCGAATCGACCATGTAAACAGGTTGGTTTATAATCTCGATGATAAACAAAATATTGTAGTGATTTCCTGTCAAGGTCATTACAATGATTAAATTCCATTGACACAGTATCACAATTAAATGCATGAAGTTGAAATAATAATGATGTTGCAAAGTATCTATATTAAGAGGTGGAAAGATGAGTTCAAAGTACAACGCAAAGCTTATATACTAACGGGGGATGACGCCAAAGTCGGTGATTTAGGAGTACACATACTGCTGGATGGTGGTTAGACCCGCCATACATTGACCGATACAAATTATAAAATCGGTAATAGTTCGGATAAGAGGATGAAATAAGCCTTTTTGAAGCAGGAAGCAGAAGTATTCGCTTTTTCTAAAGAGTAGCGGAGAATCTGTCACTACCCTATTAAAGCCCGAAAGAAATATTCCAAGAACAAACAGAACCCCGCCTTTTCATATTTGACTTTCAAATATGAGGAGGCTCGGTATGAGCAGAAAAAAGAGAACACAGGGTTTGTATGTGAACATTGTGGATGCATAGTATCTGCGTTGACCAATGGTAGTTATCGCAATCATTGTCCCAATTGCCTATATTCGATACATGTTGACATTAAAATAGGCGATAAAATGAATAATTGTTTAGGTCAAATGAAACCAATTAAGATAGTATATCACAGCAATAAAGGCTATCAAATTGTCCATAAATGCTTAAAATGCGGCCTTGAAAAAACGAATAAAGTTGCTAAACATACTGATATGCCTGATAATCTATCAGTAATTATAGAGTTAATGGCAAATATTTAGTTCCTCAGAAATTTTTCAAAAGTATAACGCGTACTTGTATCAAAATCAACGTCAAAATGGGGCTGTTGCAAACTGCATTTTTACAGTTTTGCAACAACCCCATTTTTCATTTTAAATTAAGTTGATTCAATACTTATATTTTTATTGCCCAGCCAGGCGCTTATAAGATGCCAGACGTTTTTGAGCATCCTTTTCAGCGGCCGTGAACAATTCCTCGGCCAAATCCGGGAACGACAGCTTCAATGAGGTATACCGCACTTCGCTGTTGATGAAATCCTGGAAGCTGGCTGTCGGGTCTTTGGAATCCAAGGTGAACGGATTCTTTCCTTCTTCATCCAACAACGGATTGAAACGGAACATATGCCAGTATCCGCAATCCACTGCCCGTTTGATCTCGGCTTGTGTCGTACCCATACCACCCTTAATACCGTGGTTGATACAAGGTGCGTACGCAATGATGATCGACGGCCCTGGATACGCTTCCGCTTCCATAATGGCTTTGATAGTTTGAGCTTGGCTAGCGCCCATGGCGATTTGCGCCACATAGACATAGCCGTAGCTCATAGCGATCATACCCAAGTCTTTTTTACATACTTTCTTGCCAGATGCGGCAAATTTCGCGACAGCCGCCGTCGGTGTGGCTTTACTGGATTGTCCGCCCGTATTGGAATATACCTCGGTGTCGAACACCATGATATTGACGTCCTCACCCGATGCGATTACATGATCCAACCCGCCGAAGCCGATGTCATAAGCCCAGCCGTCGCCACCAAAGATCCATACCGATTTCTTAACCAGCATATCGTCGTTGTCTGCCACAAACTTATACCACTCATCTGCTTCGCAGCCGCAACTTCCGCATTCAGCCATCGCTTTCTTGTTAGCCTCACGGAGTTTTTCGGACGCAGCCTTGGAAGCCTGGCCATCGTTCATATTGGCCAACCATTCAGTCGCAGCCGCTTGCAAGCCCCATTCAGCCGGGGATTCCATATCGGCCAGCTTCTTCACTATTTCGGCCAGTTTTTCACGGCGCTGTTTGACGGCTAATTGCATGCCCATACCATATTCCGCGTTGTCCTCGAACAACGAGTTAGCCCATGCAGGTCCCTGCCCCTTTTCATTGGTGCAGTATGGTGTGGATGGCGCACTGCCGCCCCAGATGGACGAGCAGCCTGTCGCATTGGCGATGTACATACGGTCGCCGTAGAGTTGCGTGATCAGCTTGGCATACGGTGTTTCACCACAACCCGCGCAAGCGCCAGAGAACTCTAACAACGGCATTTCAAACTGGCTGCCTTTAACAGAGTCTGCCTTTACAGGGTTTGCTTTATGTTTCAGCGCAATGGAATAATCCCAATTGGCTATTTCGTTAGATTGACTTTCAATAGGTTCCATAACCAATGCTTTGGTCTTGGCCGGGCATACAAGCGCACAGCTTCCGCAACCGTAGCAATCCAGTGGCGATACCTGCATCCGGTATTGGTATTGATCCACACCTTTACCGTTACCTTTAAGCGTAGCATAGCTTTCCGGTGCTGCGTTTTTCTCTTCCTCCGTCAACAGGAACGGGCGTATGGTCGCATGGGGACACACATAGGAACACTGGTTACATTGAATGCAGTTCTCGGGGATCCAGCGGGGTACATCTACCGCTACGCCTCTCTTTTCATAAGCGGCTGTGCCTTGCGGGAAGGTACCATCCTCACGACCCTTAAACGCGCTGACCGGCAAATTGTCGCCCTTTTGCGCGTTGATAGGCATGGCAACGTCACGAATAAATGCAGGCAATTTATCAAGCTTTGGATCGGCAGGCGCATCAACCGCATCCGCCCAAGCAGCCGGAACATTAACGGTATGGAACTTTTCAACACCGGCATCTACGGCTGCATAGTTCATGTTTACAATCTTTTCGCCCTTGCGGCCGTAGGATTTGACGATAGCTGCCTTCATATATTTAACCGCATCTTCAATGGGTATGATGTTGGTCAGCTTAAAGAACGCCGCTTGCAGAATGGTGTTGACGCGTCCGCCCAAGCCCAGTTCCTTGGCGATCTCGGTGGCGTTGATAACATACAACTTAATACCACGTTTCGCGATTTCGCGTTTCATATGCGCAGGTAGTTTTTCGTCCAGTTCTGCGTCGTTCCAGAGACAGTTCAACAGGAACACGCCGCCATCCTTCAAATCGGACAACATATCGTATTTATCTACATAAGAAGCGTTATGGCATGCCACAAAGTCAGCCGTTTTAACCAAATAGGTGGAACGGATAGGCTGCTTGCCAAAACGCAGATGCGATGTGGTAATACCGCCGGACTTTTTGGAATCGTAGGCAAAATACGCCTGTGCGTACATGTCAGTATGGTCACCGATAATTTTAATGGAGTTCTTGTTAGCGCCAACTGTGCCGTCTGAGCCTAAGCCCCAGAATTTACCACTGAAGGTGCCTTCAGGAGTTACGTCAACATACTCACCAACCGGCAAAGATAGATTTGTTACGTCGTCATTGATACCGATGGTAAAATGGTTGGATGGGTTGTCCTTTTTCAAGTTGTCAAATACGGCGATGATTTGAGAGGGGAATACATCCTTCGATCCCAATCCATAACGTCCAGCTATGATAACGGGTTTTGGCCCGTTTGCTTCAATAAAAGCGGTGCAAACATCCTGATACAACGGTTCGCCTAACGCGCCGGGTTCTTTGGTGCGATCCATAACAGCGATCTTTTTAACGGTGGAAGGAATGGCTTTGATAAAATGATCCATGGAGAACGGACGGTACAAATGTACGTTTACCATGCCAACCTTTTCGCCGCGCGCGTTCAGGTAATCAATCGTTTCTTCGATAGCGTCGCAGGCGGAACCCATCGCGATAATGATATTTTCGGCGTCCGGCGCTCCATAATAATTGAACAGTTGATAATTGCGTCCGGTCAGCTTGTTGATTTCGTTCATATAGCCTTCCACGATAGCGGGAACGGCATCGTAATACGAGTTGCACGCTTCGCGAGCTTGGAAGAAGATATCCGGATTCTGCGCGGTGCCTCTCAGTACCGGATGCTCCGGGTTAAGCGCGTTTTGGCGGAAACGGGCGATGGCATCCCAGTCAACCAGTTTAGCCATGTCCTCGTAATCCAGACCTTCGATTTTTTGGATTTCATGGGAGGTACGGAAACCGTCGAAGAAATGTAAAAACGGAACGCGTCCGCGTATAGCGGCTAAATGCGCCACCGCGCCCAGATCCATGACCTGTTGTACGTTAGAAGATGCCAACAGGGCAAAGCCGGTCTGACGGCAGGCCATAACATCGGAGTGGTCACCAAAAATAGACAACGCGTGGCTGGCTAACGCGCGCGCACTGACATGCAGCACACCGGGCAACAGCTCGCCGGCTATTTTGAACATGTTGGGGATCATCAACAGCAAACCCTGAGAAGCTGTGTAGGTTGTGGTCAGCGCACCTGCCGCTAACGAACCGTGTACCGTGCCTGCTGCACCCGCTTCGGACTGCATCTCGGCTACTCTTACCGTCTGGCCGAATATGTTCTTCTTGCCTTTGGCTGACCATTCATCGACATGTTCAGCCATGTTCGACGAGGGTGTGATCGGATAAATGCCGGCCACTTCGGTAAACGCGTAGGAAATGTATCCAGCCGCCTCGTTACCATCCATTGTCATCATTACTTTTGCCATGCACATACTCCCTTCATGTGTTTATAAATCGAACGCGCGACGCTTTGTCCGCTGTAAGCGCTCTATGCTTCACGCACCGTTTCACATTATATCAGTAGGGAAAATATTAGTAAACCAACACTGTGTTCGCTTATGCAATTAGGAGAAGTCAGAAGCAAATGTTATGCCTTTTTAAGCTTAAACATGCCCAAGGTGCTCCTAAACATATCGGCCTGACTGGATAACTCTTGTGCCGAAGCGGCCGATTCCTCAGATGTAGCCGAATTCGCTTGGGTAACATTCGAAATTTGTACAATACCTTCTTTGATTTGGCTAATGGCAATGCCTTGCTCTTTTGAAGCGGCGGAAACACCGTTGATAATCTCGGCAATCCCGGTGATCTGCTCTACCATTTGATTCAAAGAGACCG
>JALQSN010000976.1:0-15085 GCA_023690525.1 Holotrichia oblita
CTATATAGTCAGGTTTTGCGTCTATTTTTTCCTATTCCTTTTACGGTTATTGTTCTGCTCATTTTTTGCTCTCCTGTTTTTGTTTTATTGTATACTATTTTAGCTTTAATTTCAACTAAACGAAAAGCGTTTTTTATACTGTTATTTTAATAAACGATTTAATGAAGGTGGCGGCGGTGTAAATGCCCACACTACCGGAGTTGTAGAATTTGAATTATTACCTGTACCCAAAACACCTGTTCCGCCATAACCCATGCCGTATACTATCATGTTGTTTTTTAGTACAAATGAAGTGTCCATACCCAGTGAGATATCGACTACGCCGTCTATACCATTTAGCATGACTGGGGTTGAGTTGTTTGCCGTGCTACCGTTACCGTGCTTGCCGTAAAGGTTTTGACCAAAAAAGTAGGCTTTACCATCACTTGTAACAATTCCTGTATGAGAGTATCCCGCCAATGCTTTTATGACTGATGTCGACATAGTAATTGGTTGCGGTATGTTTTTATCGACAGTTGTGCCGTTGCCTAACTTTCCTTCAACTCCGTCACCCCATGTATAGAGATTTCCATCCTCAGTTATTGCCGTCATGTGATATCTGCCTACGCTTACTTGTTTTAGTTTATTTGTCTGCCCGTCAAAGTACGGCACAAGTTCCGGATTGTAAATATTACCCGAAGTTCCTACGCCCAACTGCCCGTTTGTATTATTGCCCCATGTATAGAGCCTTCCATCCAAGGATATAGCTGCCCCATTATAATATCCCATTTCTATATATTTGATATCCGACACATTAATTTTTGTCGGGATATACTTGTCGCTTGTACCGCCGTTGCCCGCAGCGCCATAACCGCCGTATCCCCAAGTATAAATGTCACCATTCGCGGTCAAACCACCGGCTGTAGCAAAGCGTGACGAAATTTGTACAAATTTTATACCTTCAGGCTGTGCGACTTTTACAGGATAGTTTTTGCCTATTACGGTATTATCGCCTAACCGTCCGTTTTCGTTTCTGCCCCATGAATATGTTTGACCGTCTTCTGTCAGCGCATAAGAACAGCCTATACCTGCTGCTATATCAATAATATTGTCAAGCCCTTGCAGCAATGTTGGCTTTTGTCTGTCTGTATTTGTCCCGTCACCTAGTTGCCCGTACTGATTGTAACCCCAAACATAAACTTTGCCATGGCTTGTAAGTGCCAATGTATGATAGTATCCGCTTGTAATTTTTGAAAAATTCCATATTGTTATTTTTATATGCAGCGGCACTGCTTTGCTACCCAAACTGTTAGTTACATTATATGTTATTGTGTATGTCCCTGCTTTGTCGGGAGTAAACAACGGTGATGAAGTTATCTCAATTTTGTTTGTAATATCACCGTCAAAAGTGTCGACTGCATAGGCATAATCGGCAAAATTAATTCCCTCTGCCAGGCTAGAGAAAAATACTTTATTTTGCGGTATTTCGTGTATTACAGGATAGTTATTATCAATAATGGTTGTTACAATAAATGAATGCTTTTCTGTTGATTGCCATGTATCCGGCTTGCTCAAAATATTAGAATGTACAATAATATTTATTGTAATTTCTTCACCGTGATATAGTGCAGGCTGTTCACTGATGTCTGAATGTTCATAAAGAAATAATTTAAATTCGTAATTTTTTTTAGCCGAACTTGAATTCACATTCTCATTTGCTACATTTAGAATGCCCTTGTCTATTATTTTGCTTATGCCGGACTGTATACCGTTTGCGGTAATAATAGAATTGTTGTCCAATATATTTATGCTAATAATTGCATTATCAAATATACCGTTTTGGATATTTTCATAAATTTGACTATCATCAATGTTCGCAGGGAAAAGGAATAATTTGCCTGCCTCACTCAAATTCGTATTCCATGCAATTTGCAATTCAAGCAAATAGTCTGCTGCACTTTTGCCGTTGTTAGTTATATCAAACGAAATTATATCGGCTTTATTAATTCTCAAAGTACCAGCATCTTGTGTATCGTCATCATTCGACCAGATAATTTCATTGTCAGTTATGTAAAGATTTTCTACCCCGACATCGACACTACCCGTTGATAGGCTGACGGTTTGGTACATACCTTCTGAATAAAAAGAAAAAACAAAACCTTCTATGCCGCCGCAAAACAACATAACTGCTACTGTAAAAATACAGATTGTTTTTTCTAAATATTCTTTGAAGTTCATTGTTTTTTCCTTATCTTTAACTCTATTCTCCGTTAGTTTGTTATTTTGTTTAGTTTACTCTTTTTGTTTAGTCTCTTTTAGCATTTTGTATGCAATATAACATAGATAAATCCCTAGCGCGGGCAAGAATAAAAACAACAAAATACCGCCGCGTGATTTAAGTCTTTGCAAGTACCGTGCAAAAAGCTTTATACTAAAAACTTCTTTGCCTATATAGGTACTGCTTGTTATAATCTGATTATCCCAAAAATTATTGTTGTCACCTTTTGTATATACGCCTTCGGGAGTTTTTTGCACTACTCTGTGAAATGCTAATTTTCCGCTGAGCGCATTGGATTTGTAGACAATAACATCGCCTACATTTATTCTTTCAAACCCGCCCTTATGTGTTATTACTAAAGAATATACCGGATATGACGGCTCCATTGACGAGCTGCCTATTATGTACACACTAAAAGACGATACTGACAACTTGCCAATTATCAGGCAAACCATCAGTATCAATATCATTCTAAGCGTTTTGGAAGGTTTGTTAGTGTTATTTTTGACCAGCAAATTATTCATATTATTAGTGTGTGTATGAGCCTAAGAGTATATATAAGCCTTATGATTGTATTTCTACTGCTTGGACTGATGCCCATGCGTCTGTGCTCGGCTCTTCAATATTATTGTTAACAAACTGTAGAGCTTGTGTTGTAAGTGACATCGAAAAGGTTGTATTTTGGGTTTCGTTAGGTGCTTTGTGCATAAAATAGATTGTTAGTACCGGTGAATAAATTGTTGAATCTAAATAATCAAAATCACCTGTACTTTCGGTGCGCGCGTCTGTTCCTAATCCGTTAATAACATTGCTGCCGCTTACAAACGCGTCGCCTTCGATAGTATTTATACGGTTATCCTCTTGCGCGTTCTCAGAAATTAAGTCCGCAGAAGTGAATTCCCCATTATAAACTTTGATAAAATTTAAAAAAGTTGCATCAACATCAGCAAAAGATATTTTTTGTCTTATCCATGCACTTTGTGCGCCGCTATTGGTTATCTCGCCTTTTACAACAATTACATCACCCGGATTTAGGGCTGTAATCGCATCTAGCTGTGTCTCGGCACCATTAAGATAAAATGTGTATTTTCCGCCAATTTTCAGTGTATTTGTTCTAGCTTGTCCTGATTGAGTGAATACATCGCTAAAATATGCAAATACTGTACCTAGTGCAATTAGTGCCACCGATACGAACAGCATAATAATTACGATAAGCTTTTTTTTATTGATTTTTTTGCTAGAATAGTTGGTATTGTTTTGGTTCATAATAATCTCCATAAAATATAAGTAATATATAAATTTACTCTATAATATATCGCAGATGATAATTTGTCGATTGCATATGCAATCAAAGGAAAAATATTTTGCAACAATTTTATTCTGTGTTAAAAAATAATACATTATTCAATAAGGTTAATCCGAGTGACTTTAAGGATGTGCTATCATGTCTTGGAGCACACATTTGTCATTTCCCTAAAAACCATGTTGTGAGAGAACCCGAAATAATGGTTAAAGAAATCGGCATTATCGTAAAAGGTTTTGTTTACTTGACAAAAACTGACTATGACGGAAACAGGACTATCATGTCAGAAGTTACCGAAGGTCATTCGTTTGGAGAGTCACTTGCCTTTTCCGAGAGTCAAAACAGTCCGATATATGTTGAAGCAGCATGCAATACCAGCATTGTATTTATACCTATAGACAAAATTGTAAATGACTGCGATTGTATCTATCATAAACAAATAATAAAAAATCTAATTAAACTTCTTTCCGAAAAGATTATGGTCAATCAAATAAAGATTGATATATTATCCCAAAAGACTATACGCGAAAAATTGCTGCTCTACTTCGAATATGAAAGTAAAGCAGCAGGAAGCAAAGCTATAAAAATTCATTTCTCGCGCGACGAACTCGCCGATTACCTATGCCAAAACGCAAGCGCAGTATCACGCGAACTAGGCAAAATGCGTGACGAAGGTATCCTGACATTCAAGAAAAATAAGTTTATACTCAAAAAATGAGTTTTAATTTACTGACTTTAGACAAAATGAATATAATTATAATGTATTGAAAACTGTGAGCTTTCAATACAAAGGGGCGCGACGCGAGCCAAAGCGAGGAGCGATTGCGACCCGAAGGCATCGGCGGGAAAAATTATCCCCCGCACGAAAAACTGATGACTTTGTCATCAGTTTCAGTTTAGGTTGTTTCTTTTAGCGTATACAAAAACTCAATACATTTAGTCAATTTTAGTGATTCAAAATCTTCAATAAGCGATTCGATATCGGTTATTTGTTTTAGTTCAAGCTTACGCACAACCTTAGAGAACAGAATACAATCCACCGCCTCATGCGCATATTTTAGTCTGTCTCCATCCGATAAAATTTCGTTGCAAGCAATGTATGCATTTACAAATTCTTCAATCTGTTTTAACACACGGTTACCAAACGATATCTTGTACGGACTCAAAATCTTTTCTACTTTGTGAATTACCTCAAACTTCTCGGCATCAAAGCCAATGGATTTACTCTCGTCGAACAGTTTTCTAAGTTCGGTATATGTCACAAATCTTTTCGGATAGTCTATGTCATTGTCTACCACTACCTTTGGTGCACGCTTATCAAAATTCATTGTTTGGGCACGGTCATAAACCTTATCACTAATCTCAAAGGTACTCTCGTCACGGTTTGCTGTACCTATAAACCATACATTTGTAGGAATATCAATTGTATGCCCGTCACGAAGCGCAAGATACTGTTCTCTTTCGTCAATATGCGGAAACAACTGCACATCAAAAAGCTTTATGTGACGCAGGTTTTCTCTTGCCTCCATTAGTGAAAGAAAATCCGAAAAATAATATTCTATTCTTGAAAGGTTCATTTCGTCCAAAACAATAAAGTACGGTATTTCTTTGTTTAGCGACGCTTTATACAAGAACTGTGTAAAGGACTTAGGCGTATATTTTTTATTAAATTCATTGTAGTAACCCAACAATTCGTTTTTGTCACGCCACGAGCTTTCGATAGCGACAATTTCGCAAACACCGTCAATAGCTTCCATAAAAATTTTGGGTAAGCTTGTTTTACCTGTTCCGCTCATTCCCTGCAAAATAGACAGTCGGCTGGCAGCAAGCCCTGCAATAAAGGTTTTGACCTCCACCGGTCCGTAACTCAGCCGCTCTTTAGAATATTTAGCGTATTCAATAATATGTTCTACAAGACCAGGCAATGTTACTCCCGTGTATGCATTTTCTTGCCGCTTTTGATAATCTTGTGCAAACTGTTCTATCTTTTTATCAAGTTCGGAAAATGCAGGAATGGGGTCAGGTATACCGTCATCACTCTTAGTTCCCTTGCTTACTGCCACATCATCCGGCGTAGCATAAATCTTATAGTTTACACTAAGTCTTGAAGCTGCCAATTTTGTAAATCCGCAACCAATCCAAAACAGTAATAATAACGCAAGCGGTATAAAAGAATAAGTATTCATGCTTGTATTAAACAAAACATTGTATCCGCCTGCATCTATGTAGCATAACATATAGTTTATACCCATAAATGCATAAATAAAAATGGCAAAAAGCGAAAACAAATGATTGAATCTATTAAACCGCACAAAAAGCTTGCGATTGACTACAAAAAAGAACATGTTTAGTATCAAGCTAATGCCTACTATTGCAGTAAATCCTAAAAGAATAACCTTGTATGCAACCGCCATAGGCATAAAACTGAATACATCTTCTTTGCCTAATATAATGTCAATGCCGCGCATCCTATATTTTGTGCCGGGAAAAATATATAGCGGAAAAAAGATAGCAAGCAGTGTAAGAAAAGATTGCGTAAACGATGTGTATATAGCAAGGCTGGATTCTTTCAAATCATCGGGCAAAGTTTTTTTGCCACAGACAATATCGACAAACATCTTTATCAACATCAAAATCAAACCTATACCAAAAAACAAAAACGATGGCGTAGTAACACTTGTGTTGGATTTGACTGCATCTATAACATTTACATAGTTAAAACCGATTAGCATTAATAATAGCAAAAATAACAAAACCACATACATAACTATATTAGTTTGTTTGTGAATCTTGTCGCTTCGTGTTATCAACAGCATCATAAAAAAGAATGCTGCTCCCGCCAATACTCCTGCATAGCCAAAAAAGAAATATTTGTATAAATAATACGATATATACAATTCAGGAACTGAGCCCATTTTTAAGTCAACTATATCCCAGCTAGACATAAGGTTTAGCGGAGTTAGCGAAAACTGGCTAGAAAAAATCAGCGGTACAAAAAGTCCGATAGCCGCAACAACTATAATACTCAAACAAAGGATAAGCGACATAGTCTTGTGCATCTTGCTGGGTTTTTGCCCTGCATTATGCTCATTATTTACTTTGTTTTTTGAGATATCCTTTGTATTTACTTTTGAATCCTGCATCCCAGCAGTGCCAGAAGTTTTTGTAATTGCCATTTTAATTTTCCTTATTTGATTGTGTTTTTGTTTTAGCTTTATGCTTTAGTACTTGGGAGATATTTTTTTATAAAGTAATCTCTATACAGTTTTTCCATTGCTTTCTCATCTCCAAAAGCTTCAGCAGCAGCTTGTAAATATTCCGGGTCAGAAGCCATTTCCATAAATAATCTAAATTTCAAAGAACTATCATTCATAATATCATTAAATGATTTACCATCCCAAACTCCACCAGTTACTTTTACATTATCTAATGGATTAAGCTTTGCAAGCAAAGCAGCACGCGTCTCTGCATCTGTCCCCTCTAGCAATGCTTTAATAAGCGATTCACGGAATGTTTCATTTTCTATAAGTTTATTGGTAAACTTATCATTTTCTGTAACGGATTTAATAAAGTCATCACTCTTTACTATATCGGCAATTATTTTGTCGCTTAATTCATCGCTGGCTATTATTTCGTCAATTATTTCTTTGCTCAATTCACCGCTATCTATGATATCTTTGATTATATCATTTTTCAAACTGCCATCAGCCAAAGCATCCTGCATTATTTTTGTCATTTCTCCTTTTAGTTCAGGACTATTCATTGCTGTTGACACTATCATGCTTGACAATCTAGCGTCTGTCAACATAGAATTTATTAGTTCGGCTTTTAGTTCGGGACTGGCTAGTGCCGTATCAATTATATGGGTAGACAAATTAGGGTCCGACAGCACCGAATTTATTAATTCGGCTTTTAGCTCAGGACTGGCTAATGCCGTATCAATTATTTTTTTACTAAACATACTATCCTGCAATAATTGGTCTCGGATAGCATCAAAACTCAATAAATCATTTGTTATTTGCTCACGAAATTGATTGTTGTTCAAAAGCTCTGCTATCATATTCTTCATAAAATTTGGATTGTCAAAAAAATTTGTATAGATTTCCTCCCGCAACTTATCTTGACTTTCCGCAATTGCTTTGGTAACACGGTCTTTCATAAAAGCATCCAGCTCATCATCAAGCATACCGTCCAACTCGCCACTAGAAAAATCTTCAAGCAACTCATCCATCAGTTGTTTGCGCAAATCAGCAAACATCTCTTCGCTTAAAGAATCTATCAAATCTTCAAGCATACTTTCAAGCGGATTAGCTTGTTCAGAAGGCAACATTTCCGTTGGCACATCGTAAATACCGGGGTCACATGCTGCAAACAAAAAGGATAGCAATGTAACCATTATTGATACTAACAAAATCTTTACTTTCTTTTTCATCTCTTATCTCCCGCTAACTAATTTTGTTGGCGTTTTCACCGCCGCAATTAGGACAAACATAATTGTTATCTCTCATATTTACTATATTGCGAAACAAATACTGCTTCTCTTGCCTAAAAAATTCCGGAATCATTTTGTGTTCTTCGTCGACTTGTTTTTTGCCGCTTGACTTATTCTTGATAGCAACATATGTACCGATAAATTCCTCATTACAATGTTTGCAGTTGATATGTCTTATACCTGTTTTGCATTTTTTACAAATAAAGTTGCCGTCAGCCTCTTTTATCAACGGCTCTCCGCAAAAGGCACAAACATCACAATTTTTATTACTAAGTACCAAACATTCAAACAATAGCTTTTGTATTCGCCTAAACGAATTTATCTCGGTGATAGAAATAGGCAAAACCGCATAATACGCTGATTCATTTCCGAATGAATGTTTTATCAAATAGTCATATACCAGGTTATCACCCGAATCAAACGGGTCAAAAAAAACATACTTGTCATAGATAGTCTGCGTGCGGTATAGCCGCTCTACTATGCTTTCATATATTCTTTTTTTATCAGTAGCTATATAATAACTTATTGGGATAATTGCAAGTTTTCTTACTGCTTCTTTGTGTTCAACACTAAGAGAGATTATATTAAATCCGAGAAGCCTTACAAAACTCACTCTTAACATTCATCTGCCAATCACCATTTGTAAAGCTAGCGTCCAAAATCCCTCTATCAAAAATCGTTGTTTCGGTTGGACAATTCATATTAAAGTTTGTTGCTGCAAAAATTGTTAACATTGCACAAAACCGCTCGTAATTTAGTTGACTTATCTCCTGCCCGACAGCCGTCCCTATTTCTTTAGATTCTGTCAAACTTTTTCTAAACTTTTGACTTAGTGAAAACACATGCTTATAATCTTTGTGCATTGTCAAAATATTAGTTCGTCTAATATCCCCCGATGCCAGCTTTTTGTTCGCATTTTTAGTATATACTGCACGCACCTTATAGCTGTTTATCTGGCTATACAAATGTTTCAAATTCTCAAGTGTCGAATTAATCTCAGACGAATTCTCCATCTTATAGAAGCCTACATAAAGCTTACCGATTGCCAAATAATATTTTTGGTGATTAAACCTATTAACCGCGTCAAGCTGTATCGACTCTTTAAAAGTTTCCAAAATTTCAGTAAGATAATAAATTCTCTTTCGCAAAAATGTCAAAATATTATCTATCAAATCCCTAAAAACAACATTTTCGTATATGCTGTAATCATCCTCATACACTCGTGTTAAAAGCCGTTCAGGCACAATTTCATCATTTTCATAATCAACATTTTTCCAGTTTTCTGGATGTTTAGTCAAATGTCGTATTGTATTATGGTTTACCCTTTTTACAGCATCAACAGGTTGAATAATCTGCGTCTGCCGTAAGTGAATAAGCGGCTGCCTGAATATGTTTATCAAAAACTGTAGCGAACGGTTTATTTCGTTCATTAAGTTGCCTGTCTTTACAAAATCCATAGGCTTAAAAAATGTACACAATGCCAGTTCGTGGCTTGTTGCATGGTCAAATTGCAAAAAACTAATTTTTGAATGTTTTTCAAAATAATCTGCAATCGCTTCGTATTCCCGAATAAGCTCTGCCCCCATGCCTGTTATTGGCAAGGCAAACTTATAGTTATACCGCAAATTAATATGCAGCGGATTCGATAAATAATCTGATAGATTCTTAACCTTTTTGTTTTTCGCTTCAACAGTAATCTTATTCCCAATCAAAAAAACTTCCGCCCCAAGCGGAAATACATAAGTATATTTTTTATGTAAGAATTCAACCAAGCCCTCAGCCAAAAACTAATTTTCCTCCTAAAAGTATATATGCAAAATTATATCACTATTGCTCTAGGAATGCAACAAATTATACAAATAAAAAATTAAACCAAAATAATAACGATTATAATATATTAATGCCGCGCCTTTGCAGCTATAAAAAATAGTTTTTTAGTATATAACTGTTGTAGTTATCAATTCAAAAAACAATAATCCCTCGTTTAGACATACATTTATTGCTAGTCACTAATAATATTTTAAAATATTCAATATTGCTTATTTGCTCATAAATGAAAAAAGATAGCCTTTAAAGCTATCGTTTTTACCCAATACAAATTTGGTAGGATTGAATGGACTCGAACCATCGACCCCCACCTTATCAGGGTGGTGCTCTAACCAGCTGAGCTACAATCCTACATTGTTGGCTATGTAAATTTTTAGGCAAGTAGGCAATGCCTACTTGCCTATGTGGTGGAGGCTAGCGGGATCGAACCGCTGACCCCCTGCTTGCAGGGCAGGTGCTCTACCAGCTGAGCTAAGCCCCCACATTTTGCCATGCACAAACACAGCTTTTATATAATAACAAACCAATATATTTTTGTCAATAAAAAAATGACAGTTTTTAAAAAAATTTTAAATATTTTAAAAAAGTTCTTTTCTACACTTGCTTATGGCTCAGTCGGTAGAGCACGTCCTTGGTAAGGCGGAAGTCTGCTTGACGAAAGGCACAAAAAAATTGAATACGCTGTTATGGCTCAGTCGGTAGAGCACGTCCTTGGTAAGGACGAGGTCCCGGGTTCGAATCCCGGTAACAGCTCCAAAATCGCCTTGTTTTCGTTGAAAATGAGGCTTTTTTAATGGTTTTTTGCCGCTACTCAAAAATTTGGTGCAGTAAACCCATTTTTCACTGCACCAAAAATTTTGCGCTTTTTCTTATAGCTGTCGAACTTCCGCAAACCTAAAATAAAAATTAGTATAGTGTTTAGTATAGTAAAATAACAAACCTCTTTCCGCAAGGTTTTAGCTAAAAGAAAGAGGTTTGCTTTGAATAGTGTTTTATTTTGAAACGATTGAACTTGAAATATGCCGCCTTACTTCGTAAATGCTCCACCCAGTATCAGAAATCGATAAAATAGTTCTTCAGCAAATACTTTCATTAGTATTAAAATTATTAGCAATTTCATTATATAATAAATTACAGGTGCTAAATCGCTGATTTCAATAAATGTTTTTAGTTGTTCGTTTTCTTGAGATAATTCCTTGTATTTAAGATAGCGGCAATTTCTTAGTCATCTAAAAACGCCATTTCGATTGCCTGTTCTACTGCTTCCTGAATTTCTGACTTTATAGTTCCGTTATTATTCAAAGCATCAGTTTCAGAAGGTTGAAACAAAAATGGAATTTTTATTTGAGTATTTTCATATTCAAGTTGTTTTCGCAATTCGCAGATTAATGCTTTAAATAGTTTTTTCGCATCTTGGCTACAAAGAAGGTTAATCTTGTTTTTCATATGTACTTTATCGTCATCCGCACAGTTGCTGTCAGTAATGTCTTTTTTTATTATTTTGCTTAGTTCATCAAAAGCCTCGTCATTTAAGACTTTATT
Organism: Holotrichia oblita; assembly: GCA_023690525.1. Classification (NCBI taxonomy): domain Eukaryota; kingdom Metazoa; phylum Arthropoda; class Insecta; order Coleoptera; family Scarabaeidae; genus Holotrichia; species Holotrichia oblita. The sequence goes on from JALQSN010000976.1 coordinate 11,422, forward strand.
GTATTCAGTTCGCAAACCATCTGCAAAAATTCTCCAACTTAGAAAAAAGTTGCTTGAACCACATGTCAGGTATTTTATAGAACTATGCTGAAAAACTGACGAAAATTTTCCAAGATTTGTTGCGGATCACTTAACGAATCTAAGCGATGAATGTTATAAGCCCAGGCATGGAATAACTCTTGCCAAAAATTTTTTAAATTCTTTTAGACGCATTTTTTCTATGAGATTACCGAAATAATGAGACTGCTTTCTTGAGATATTAAAATCTTTGCACGGCACACCATTTATTGAAAAATTGTCATCTTCAATGTAGCAATGACCCGTTAGCAATGTAAGAAGAATTCTACACTTTTGTACTATGGACATTAAATATTTGCGGAACATTGATTCTTTATGTTATTTATGCGGACTTGAAAGTAATTTTTAAATTCTTTAATCGAGATGTTATCTTTTTCGGAAATTGCTTTGTCAAAAATTTTGAAAGAAATCTTTCTCAATTTAAATTTTTTTTCTTCAACAATGCCATTTAAGATTCTAGTATCGGTCATACCAAAAAAAATTCTGCACCGAGGAGTTTTTTCAACATTGCCAGATAAATAAAATCCATTGAGGCTTATCTGGTAATCGATATTTTCAATGCTAATTGATTGTACGCAAACTGACATAAATCTTAATTTGAAATTAAACACACGCAACTCTTCATCTGAAAGTTTTTCAAAATTTGATTTATCAAGGTAAAGGTATTAACTAATAAATTTCCTTTACTATCGAGGATTGATAATTGCCCATCTTGAAAAAAAGGTATGCAGTTTTTATATAAAATTTCCATATCCTAATCCCTTTTAAAAAGTATATCATTTTTCGCTATAAAAATCAAGTCGCTAAACCTCGTTTTAAAAACTGTAAATAAACCCGCACGAAAGCGTTTTGCTCTCAAACAGGTTTTCGTGTTTACCGCTTAAAGATATTATCAAGCGTTCTTGCGGCTTCGACATCCTCTTCCTTGAAGTATTGCCAGTAGGTGTCGACCGTCAGTTTTGTGGTGCTGTGTCCGGCGCGGACGGATACGGTTTTTATCGGTACGCCCGCTAGGATTTGCAAGGTGATGTTGGTATGCCGCAAGCTGTGAATATGCACATTAGGTAACCCGAGCCGCTTTAGGATTTTCTTTAGCCAAAACAGGAAGGTGCAAGGGTGTAAGTCGGTCGCCGTCATCGGACATGAATACTCTTTGACATCCTTTGTAACGGTCGCCGAGCATTTTAACTCTATCTTCCCACCAAAGCCTGTAATCTTTGACAAGAGCGGTCAAACTCTCGGGCATGGTAATTTCCCTCATGCTCGTTACTGACTTTGTGGCGCCCGTTACAACGCCGAGTCCTGCAACGCTAACGCATGAGCGTTTTACTGTTATTTCGGCTTTGTCAAGATTGATGTCGTCCCACTCTAAGCCCGCCGCCTCGCCCCGCCGTATGCCCATCAGCAAGATTAAGAGCAACGAGGTTTTGATCCTTATGTCGGGCTCATCCATAAGTCCCTCGGCAAGCCGCCGCGCTTGTTCTTCATTAAGGCAGACCACATTGGTTCGTTGTTGTTTGACGGGAGTTATGTAATCGCCTGATGCGTAGTTATGTTCGACAAGCTGTTGCCGCTTGGCGGTGCTGAGTATTGTTCTAAGCGTCCTTATCGCTTTGCCGATTGTGGCGGGCGAATAGGCTTTTTCGACATTGACGATTTCAAAGCATTTACCAAGCGGCTCATCAATGGCGGCGGCTATTGTTTTGGCTTTTTCGATATCAATCCGCTTGCCGCTTTTTAGCGTTTGTCAGCGTGGTATCCGATATGCCGCTTGTGCGACAGATGCTTATAAGCGATATTTTCTTTTCCTTTATAATGTCGGCAAAGCCTTTGTTTACCGCATAGCCCGCCGCATATTTTTGCGTTTTCAGATTGTCCAAATACCGCTGAATAATTATCGGCGTCAGTTGCCGCAACTTATAAGCGCCAAGTTTTTTACACATTTCCCGTCGCATGATATCGCATGGACGAATAATACGATGCCGAGCGGTTTTGCCTTACGGATTCGAGCCATATTTCGCTGTATTCCGATAGGGTTAAGTCAAGATCGATTCCGTTTTCGATAGCCGCTTCCTTGCGGCATTTTTCCTCAAACTCTACCGTGAACTTATCCAGTTGCCTTTTGACTTCACGCTCGGATATCTCTGGGCGGCTTCCAAGTTACTGATTTCACTTCATTTTTGCCTGTCCCGGCATTCCGGACGAAAACCTGTATGCGATAAACGTGCCGCTCTTATTTTCGCGTTTTAATACTGATGCCATGTAAATTTTTCCTCCTGATTTTTAATCTGCCTTTGCATCCGGCGGCAAAGCCGACACCGCCGCCGGACAACAGTACATTTGCGTACAAACCTGAATAAGTCAAGCAAAAGGCGGCAGACTTCGGTATTATTTTGGAATAATCAAATACTTTGATTTGGAATCGCCAAGATATCCGATCAGGGAGTCAAGGTCGACAAGAACTTTCTTGCCGGTGTAAAAATGCCGGATCTTATTTTCTTTACATAGCGTCCGCACAAAATACGCTGTAACAGCCGATTTAGGATCAGTTTGTTTTATTTCTTCAATGATTTCATTTATTGTTCTCATTCTTGCTATTGTGTTCATTTTATTCTCCGTTTTATATTTTTTGACCGAGCCGCTATTTTAGCGACAACGTAAAAGCACTGACCATTTTTTCCAAAATAAATCAAAATTTTTGATTGTTTTCAAAAATTCAAAATGGCTTTTTCATTAGAATAAAGGTTGTTTTGGCTTTATCGGACAGTTTTTAATCATTTTTTTAGCTTTAGTTACTTTAATTTTGATTTTAGTTTTGATTTTTGAATTTGCGAAAATTTGCGCGCGACTGCTTGCCCGCTTACTTCTAAAATGCTGTAGAGATTTGACCCGCCCCTAGGATGCAAGGCATATCATGACTTTAACAAGTTCAGCATATTTGTTCGTCTTTGCTCAGCGAGAAATTTGCGAAAACTGCCGCCGCCCAGTTCATAGGTTAACGAACAGATTTCCATTAAGCGTTGCAAGGTGCGTTCACCGTAATTTCCTTGTGTCAACAGATCCGAGCGCTTATAATTACTAGAACATATAACAGGTTTTTTTGCATTGTACCTGTTATTGACAATATCAAAAATCACGGATTGCAACCAACTGTTAGAATCAACCTTTAGCGGTTCTGTTCCTAAATCATCTAAGAAGAGGAAGTCGACATTTTCTGTGAATTTGCAACAGTTTGTCCTGCTCATAATTGTTACCAAAGTTAGCTTTCAATTTGTTGTTGATTTCCAAAAAACTTGTAAACAGAACAGTATGTAGTTTTTCAGTCAATGCATTGCCCATACAGGCGGTTAGGTGTGTTTTGCCGACGCCAGGCTCCCCGTAAAGATAAATGCCGAAACCTTCCTTTAACATTTCAGCGGATTTTTCGCAGTAAGCCTTGCAAAAGTTTATAATTTCGCTGTTGCTTTCATTGATAACCAATTTTTCAAAAGTACAATGTTCAAAGTGCTTTCCTAACAAGCTGTTTGCTTTTAATCTTTCCACATGCTGTCGCCGCTGCGCTAATAGCTGTTGCTTCTCCTCAAAT
>JALQSN010000977.1:0-15039 GCA_023690525.1 Holotrichia oblita
CAATATTTAAATCTTCACCTGCACTGGCAGAATTAAATGGAACGAAAGAAGAAGATTGGCTTACTTATATGAATTATGTAATGCTTTCTAATTTAGAGCTTGCAATGAAAAGTGATGCAGCTTCTACATTAGATTTAGATTCACCAATTTTCTGCGACGTGTTTGGTAACATAGTAACAGAATCTGGCATAGTGATTATACCAGCAGCTTCAAATGCAACTCTTGCTGGAACGGATTGGTCACCATGTACTCTGGCATTTGCAACACTTTATAATCAGGGCAATAAAATTAAATCAGGATTTGGAACTGCTGATTTTAATGAATGGTTAACAGGAATAACTAAATCTGTTGAACCAATTTATAGTGAAGATGATGAAGAAGAATTTATAAGATATCAGGAAGTTGAACATAAATCAACTAAATATAATGAGAATCATGCATTAGGAAGCAATTGGTTTATAGAAAATGATTACGGAGAATATCTTCTTAAAACATCTGTTGTGTCTTCTGGTAAGTATGCGTGCACAATACAATGGAATATAATCTCCAGAAATAGCAGCTATATAAAACAAGTATTCTATAACAAGGCACTATATGATATTTCTGGTAATATGTATTCTCCGGCGTTGGCAAATAATATTGTAGAAGTACTTAGAGGGGCTCCTATTGAAGCAATTGACTATACTTATGAAGGATTGGATGGTTTGACTTCAATATCTAAGTTTGGAGTGTATACTGCATATAAGTTAGAGGAGCTGATAAATAATTTAATATCAGGAACCAATGGTAGTAACTTAAAAAGTAATTCACTCTTTACAATGCCGAACTTAGCTTTTGTTTCCGGTATAGAATATATAATGCTTTATGTTTATAAAATAATATTTGCATTATTAATTGTGGGCTTGGTAATACAGTTGTTCCTTGATGCTACCCGCAACTCTATAAGTTTAAAAACAATAGCAAAATTTAGTATAACTGTAATTGGAGTAATTGTTGCTATAACATTTGTCCCAGACTTGATAAATACTACCTATTATGGTGCAAATAAATCATTATTGACAGACGAAGTTGGATATATAGCAATGCTTAACTATGCGAAAGAATTTGACGGAGCAGAAGTAGGAGTAACATCTGTAGAAACACCAGAAACAGAAACGGAGTTATATCTTAAATTAGACAATGTAGAAGTAGAATGGTGGACTATAGTAAATAAAGTTCTATTTGAAAATACAAGGGAAACATTAACAGAATTGTACGCTGAAGAATTTAGCAAAAATTCTATGGCAAAAGAAAAAGACGTTGTTCAAAAAGCGAATGGATTGTACCTTAATGTAAATGATATTTTAGACCAAACTAAGTTAGCTTATTCGACGACATACAATAAGCTAAGAGTAATGAGTAGTGACGAATACGGAAGTACTGCTTCTTATGTATTACCTTATTATGTCATTTTACAGCAATTGACGGAAAACGTTAATTACTATAATGCTGAAAATAGTATAGAATCATACTCTTACAAAGTAGCATCCAATGGTCATGTTGTTACATATGATGCAATTAGTCCTTATTTAATATCGGATTTGTTCATGGATGAGGGTTATGATATTCTTGGGTTTAACAAATTGACAAAAGCAGGTTTAGGTACAGTTGATACTACAAATCCTTTCAGTACATCGGATATAGAAAATATGACAGCATCTCTTTGGTGGGTAGACGAAGACTATTCTATAAATGAAAGAAAGGAAGGAGTTCAGCAATTGGAGAGGTTTGCTAGAAATTGGATAGCAGATAACCGTTCTCTTTTGGGTAAAGTACCTGATGAAGTATTCTTAAAAATATTTGCTTTACAATTGGCGATAAAGTATAACAATGTATTTCGCATCCCCGCCGGTAAATCCATAGAGATAATGAATATCGACTCTAGAGATTTAATGAGACTTTTAGTGGGAACAAGAGAAAATGTTTATAAGAATTATTCGTATACTTTAGCCCGCTATGTGTATGAAGAATCTGGAACAATAGGAGTTGTATTCTCAGCTATGTTTATAGTGATAGTTTGGATTACAAGTTGGATAAAACCTTTATTTATGATAATTATAGTTTCCTTATTAATAATTTCAGCAATAGGAAGAAAACTATTATTTAGAAAAGATAATCATGCTGTCGAAGGGTACCTTATAGCTTGTGCATGTTTAGCAGGTTGTAATTATGTGTATGCTTTAATGCTGAAAACAACTCTTAATTTAGCAAATTTGGGTATAGGTACAATTGCAAGTTTCTTAATGGCATTTATAGTACAAATTGTCTATATAATAAGCTTGATCATTCTAATAGGTTTTGAAGTAAAGGATTGGAAGAATGCTGGATTTAACGAATTTGCAAAGATTGGAAATGCTATAGGAAGTTCTATAGTAAATATTGAAAGAAAATTAAACAATAATTATACTTCACATCTTAGTCCTGAGTATAGAGATTCATTAAAGAAGCGTAAGAATGTAACGAGATTTAATATGACAGGAAGACAGCTATTAAATGAAATGTACGAAAAAGATGAATATAGATATGAAGATGGAATAAACAATATTACACAACGAAGGATGATTTAAATGAAGAAGTTTTACGGTAAAGATACTATCAATGTATTACTAAACATTGACAATTATTTCGGTGAACATTCCGGAAAGATGGCACCGGTAATTATTTTTATTTGTGTAGCTTCAGCACCTTTATTGCTTTGGGTATTTCTGCTTAACTTCTTTATAAAGTTTACGTATTTCTTACCATTAGAAATAATATGGACAATTATATGGGCGTTTGAAATTTTAGGTGAAACTGAAAAGAAGTTAGCGGATTATTTAAAGCAAAGAGCAGATGAATACAAAAGTTCCGAAGAGTTAGTATATATTAAGAATATACAAAATGATGGATTGATAGAGTATTCTAATGGTGTTGTTGCTTATATATTGTCAAGATTTCCAAAGCATTATTTAAATGACAATACATTTTCATTACAATTAGCAGATTTTATGGAAGAGTTAGACAAGTGGAACTGGGATATACATTTGCATAATGTAGTTGATGAAATATTAGCAGAAAATAATTATCCAAAACTAAAAGAATACACAGACAGACAAGTAATGAGAGACAGAATGGATTTTTATTATAATGCAGATGAACATGTAAGAAATAATACATCTCTTTACAGATATAATTTCTTAGTTATGACCAGTAAATACAGCTGGAAGAAGATGAAAAATCATATGTTCGAACTTGTCGAGTCTGAGGTTGCTAATTGTTTTAATGAATTAAAGGTTTGCAATAGGGAAGAAGTTGAAGATGTACAGAATAGAGATATATGTGCCTTTGTAGATTTTACTAAAATGCTTACAAAGAAATATGAGAACGAAAATTATCATGGTTCTGAAGTTCTATGGTACGATAATGATGTTCCAGAAGAATATACAAAAGAAAGAGATAAGGTCAATATAGAAGAGAGGAGAGTAACAAAAGATGATAGCTAAAGATAAAATGTTTATAATTGCTGGTAATGTAGATGATTCAATAAAAGCTACTACGCCAATTTATGATGTAACAATATATCCTAATTTTTTAGCATTTGAGGATTTTGTTAGTAACACTCCTATAGCGTTGAGCAGCATAATTATATCTGAAAGAGAACTGCCATTTACTGCGTTTAATATGAGTAAGCTCTTAAATATAATAACCTCTCCATTTTTACGGTTAAATGGAAAAGTTATGTATTTAATAGAGCTGTCTACTTCTAAAGAATTAGTACAACATTTTCTTGATGACAATGATATACAAACAATAGTTTGTTATCAGGGTGATTTAAGTATGAGGTACATAACTGATATTGTAACAGGAGCGGCAAGAGTAGCCGATGAAAGTGAAACAGAAATTGTAACATATCGTATGCGTGCCAATGATTATATAGCTCAGCAGGAAATGAAGAGATATCAATCAGACGAAGATGATTTTCTTACAGATGAAGATGAGTTATCCGACATCCCTACAATAAAAGAGCCTGAGCCTGTTATACCATCTATAGATATATTAACTACATGTTACTATGTAGTTGGAAAACAATCTATAAAGCGTACATTATTTGCATTTATAGAGGCGCAGTATTTAGCCCTTAATGGCAGAACAATAATAATGGAGGCGGATACTCAATATCATACTCTGACAGATATGGTTAAGAAGTCTGATATAAATTATGACTATATTGATATTGAGGATTTACTGTCTAATTGCAGTAAGACAATTAATGAAATAAAAGAAGGCGGTAATAAATTGATAATCTTAGGTGCTGTAAATAGAATAGTTTATGACTATAATTTTCTTTATGATATCTTAATTAATAATCTTAGTGGTCATATTGATTATTTTGTGAAAGAGTGCGACTTTGTAAATGCTCCTTATCAGTCTTCGTACAATATAATATGTGGTAATACAGTACCGGAATTATTAGAGTGTGTTCAATCTCTTAAGTATGATGTAGACCCAAATAAAGTTGTGTTTGTAGGAATGATGACTGAATACTTAGGTGCAGTAAATATTACATCAAAGGAAATGTCAGACATATTGCAATTATTACTCAATAAACCGGAAATACCTGCACAAGTAGTTAGAGCAAAAGGAATATGTTTGAAAGGGGATGAAATAGCTTATGATGTATTTAGCATCATTGGACGAGGAAACGAAAGATAAGGTTGAAGGCTATACTTTCATCCATACAAAGGAAGAGTTAGATAGAATAGTAATAGATAATTTACATTCGCACAGGGTTAAAATCAGACAAGATTTTGCTCACGAGTTTTTCACACCTATAGGTTTACGTTCTTATATCGATAATGTAAGAAAGATGAATTATAATATTCTTATTGATTTAGATATACAAGATGAAGTAATAACAAAAGAAGTCCTTATAGAAAAAATTAAGAAATGTAGAAGTATAGAGGAGTTGATTCAACTTGCAGTTATACACAATACAGAATTTATGGATATTCTTAAATTCCTCATTGATACTCATAATGCGAACTATAAGGAAATGTTAGAGTTCTCTAATCAAGTATCTCAACTTCAGGCGATAGTTGAAGAACAGGCAAATAAACTTATAGAAAAGAATCTAACGATACAGCAAGAAGTAGCTAATAAATTATCTTATCAGTCCAGATTTCATGCACTTGTATCCAGGATAAATTATCAATATTCTAAAGAAATTGATAAGACTAAATTATTCCAGGTTGATAAAAACTCTTATGATAGAATACTATACATAAAAGAAATAACCAGAGTACAGTATATAGATACATTTGTCTATTATCTTAAAGAAATACTAAAAGTATTATATGGTATGCCTACACGCTTGATAGTCATAGAAAATTATTATGCTGATGATAAAATAAGATTATACCCTAATCTGAAGTGTCACCATGAATTAATAGAGAGAGATGTATTATGCGGTGATATACTTATGCTTGGTATGCAGCCTAAATTAATGACAAGTGTATTAAAGAATTCTTCTAATGTAGCTATTCTTATAGTGTTAGACAGAGGTGGATATTCTGTTCCGCATATAAAGGGAGATAACGTAGAGGTATTATATACATTATCTGATATGAAAGATAAACCAGAATATATCCCTCTGGGAAAATGCATATCTTATAGCGAAGAAGCATTATTCATTAATTATGTTAAAGAGTTCAATTCGTTAGATGAATCGGGTAAAATAAGTGTATACTCTTCTATGGAAATGATGAAAGCAGTTATTAATCTATTGGAGCGAAAGTAAGTTACAAAATAACTTATGTAATATACAAGAGTTAAGGAGGTCCTTATGGCGCTACAAAATAAATTTAAAAATAATGTTAACGCTGAGGAAACTGAAGTAAAAGAAGTAGTTTATAAAGAAGAGAAAAAAAGTATAAGACAAAATATGATGGAATCATCTGGCGGAAAAAGAAAGAAAGAAAGGTTTCTTAGAATAAAGATGTGGATATCATTTTTTGTATCTATGACGATGAAAGATAGAGGTAAGATTCCTGATAATATAGAGGATAGAATTCTTATTACTAATAACTTGTATATAACAAAGTTATACCTTACATCTATAATTCATATACAAGAACTTGGCAGTGGAACCGTACAAACACTTTTAGAAGTTTTAAATGCTCAGCTTAGAGACAGAGAGTGTAAATGCATTTTAGATTGTACTATAAAAAATGTTAAGTATACCTATGATAGAAAGAATTCGGGATTGCAATCTCGTATCAGAGGATGGGAAAATGCAATAGATAGTGACATGTCCACGAAAAGAATGCAAAGAAGAGCAGCAACATGTCTATATACGGTTAGTGTTGCAGAATCTGGTAAGCAGCTAAAAGAATCTAGGATTTACTTATCTATACGAGCAAAAGAAGTAACAGAATTAAATGCAGGAGAAAAGATAATATTTGATGCTTTAGCGCAAATGGATTGTACTTATCTACCGGTTTATAACAACATAAAAGAAACGATGGAGTACATAAGCATAATCGGAAACCATAAGCCAGACTTAAAAGGTGTTACTTCAGTATTTACAAGTAATGAAGTGTTATCACAGTTACTTCCTAACTGTGCATCAATAAATGATAGAAAAGGTATATATGTAGGAGAGAATATTCTTAATGGCTCCCCCTACTATTTAGATGTTGCAAGTATAACAGTAGCAAGAAATATGTATGTATGTGCACCATCTGGTGTTGGTAAAACAGTATTAGCTGTAAATATGGGACAATCTGCATACGAAGAAGGAAGTGCCTGTTGCTTCATGGATATTAAAGGGAATGAGTACACAAACTTTATAAACGCTACAAATGGATACATAGTTTCTTTGCGACCGACATCTACAGAATATATTAATTCTTTTATAATGTATAAAGAAGAATGTAAAGATTTTAATAAGTCTGAATTATACTTTAAAAGCAGAGTTAATTTTTCCAAACAACAGTTTTTAATAACATCCGGATTACGTGATAGAGAGAAATTAGTAGAGCTTGAGGAACTTATAGATGAGTTTCTGGAAGCTCTTTATATTTCTATAGGAGCTACTCCCGATAATGTGAATTCTTGGGTTAATACGATGCATCTTACACCTTATGTTGTATTTGATAGTTTCGTAAAATATTTTAATCCAAAGAAAATGTCTGAGTATACATTAGGTAAAAACATAGTAGGAATATTGAGAATGTATTGGAGTAAAACCGGCTCTAAATCATATGTATTTAGTAGAGAATTTCAATATAGCAAAATTCTAAATGCATCTACAATTTCTTTTGACTTCGGTATGCTGGCAAATCAAGAAGTGTCTGATGTAGACATGGATTTGTTCAGACTAAAGTTTCATTATATGAGTTACCTTAATGATTCATTTGTGACAAAAAAACATGCTGAAGGGAAAAGAACATTTAAGGTTTTAGAAGAATCACAAGTAGTAACGGATGAAATAATGCAGATGTACGTGAGAGAGTACACGCTAAGAAGGTCTCAGAATCAAGACACTTTATTATTGGGTAATTCTGCACAAGCATTAATGGATAATAAAATTGCAAAACCTTTAGTCGAAAATACCAGAGCATTATTTATTGGAGAATTAACTAAAGATGCAAGAGATAAGGTTGTAGAACAGTTTGGATTACAGCATTTAGATAAATTATGCAGAGTTCCCGGTTCTGCACCAAGATACAAAAATAGTTTTCTCTTTATTAATAACATGCAGGATAAAGAAATATATCCAATCATAAAAGTTGTTATGAGAAAAGACTTGGAAGAAAAATATAAAGTACTCGTTCCTGTTAAGCAGAACGATTTATTAGCAGGAGGTTGATATAGTGGACGGAGTAAATGTTATAGCTAAGAATAAGGCAAAGAGTTATTTATTTAAAACAGTGGCTCTATTGCTCATTCTTATTGTTGGATGTGTGGCAGTTTTTCTTATGTCGTCTGCCAATTCTGAAATAGAAATCATTGCTGATGTATATGCGACTATTGACAATCCTACAAATAATTCAAAAGCCAATTTTACTAAAAATCTTGAATTTATTACTAACTCTTCTATTGAATATGAAAATGGAGGAATTAGTATGAATCCTGCAGAGGAAGATGTGGCATCGTTAAATGGGCTAGGTGAAACCCCCTATGTTCCTGATGGTTCATGGTACACAGAAGATATAAAGATAGCTAAAGCAACTAATGGTGCCAAGTTCATTGGTGATAGTAGAATGCAGGTATATAATGGACTTCCATGGGATTTAGTAAGTGGCTGTTATTTCTTTGATGCAGTAAAAGCTGTAGAAGATACCTATAATTTTATTAATAGCGTAAGCACAGTAAAATTAGACGATAAAAGTAGTAAAAATGCAAGAACAATAGAACAGGTTAAGAAGGGGTTTTTTACGACTACAGAGTACTTTAAAGCAAGTTATTTAACTAGTAATTCTGGATTGTTGGTATATAAGTACCGCAATGAAATTATATCTGGAAGTTTGGGTTCAGCAAAAATAGATGGAGTGCAAGCGCTTTTGATAGCAGCACCACCATCAGTGTTTGTCAGAGATTACTGTGATAATTTTCAAAGTAGTGCATGGGAAACTAAGGAATCTGCTTCTGATAGCTACTTAAAAGATAGAAAATGTGCGGCAGTTTTAAAAGATAAAAATGGAGAAATTCTTTATCTGCCCTGCATAAGTGGTGATGCTAAAGGTCATACATTTCCAGGAGGAGCAAGTCAAACGCATATAAAAGCCAGAGGCAAGCAAGGAAGTTTGTATAAGGTAAAATATGGAGAGAAAGGTATAACTGGTACAGGAGTTAAGGAAGGAACAGTTAAACCAGAAGAATTAGGGAATCTGTTTTTAAATGTTAACATGGATAGTGGACATTATGCAATAAAACAGTTGGGCAATGTATTAGAAGTTTGTTATTCTCCAGGAAGTGATTGGCAAACCAAGTTTAATAATAAATATACTGTTATAGGATACATAGTATGGCCTAATTAAGGTAAAAGGAGCATTAAATGAAAAAGAAAAATATATTTATCGTATGCATAATTATAATATATATTGTAATCATTAGTGCAACAATGCTATATGCATATAATTTGTATACGAGGTACACTTATTTGAATAAGGCTTATAAAGAAAATATAGATGAAGACGAGTCAGATGTAAGTGATAATACAAAATTTAATTATACTGCCATGTACAAAATAGATAATAAAGAAATAGAAGAAAATGATTTATTATCACTATATGACTATCTTACTGAAAGCATGAACACGCACTTTGCACAGTACAATTATTGTGCAGAAGAACGTCTGTTGGCATTATATAAATATTGTGAAGAAAATGATTTGGATATAAGGACTGCGGAAAACATAAATCCTTATGCTTTGTCTGGTAATGATAATTATATACGCTTAGATGTTAAATGTAACAAAAATAATATGGACGAAGAATTGTTATTTACTATTTACTATAATATGGATAATAATACTGCTTATTATGGAGAAATTCCAGAGTATGGTATAGATTATTAATATTAACTAATTGATGTGAATATTCTACCAGCAGAAGGAATTGCATGGGAAATCGGATTATAGATCAGAAATGTAGGAAAACTCAAGATTTGACTTTACATAATCCGATTGCTATAATGTAAATAACAGGATAATTGAAAATAATAAAGAGGGATAAAGGATAAAATAAATGAAAAATACTTCGAATCTAAAACCCGATGTGGTGCTAAATGATTACTGGAGCAACAATGAACGTTTCGCTGATTTGTTCAACCAAGTATTTTTTCAAGGGGAGGATTCCATAGACCCTAGGAAGCTGTGTGATAAGGATACGGAAGAATCTGCCATACTGATGGAGCAGGAACAGATAACATCCATTTCCAGAACAAGGGATGTCATTAAGCAATATACGGATGGTGCAGAACTTATATTAATGGGAGTGGAATCACAGAATTTATCCGACTTAGGGGATAAAGACTGTTATCTGAGCAGATATGCGATTCAAGCAAATTCAACAAACACGCTCAAAATGGCAGTTTAGCGAAAAGTTACTCGGATAATAAATATTTTCAAATGGATTAAAATCGCCTTATTTTTAAATATGAGCCATGCAAACCATGAATTTATACGCAATAACAAGGAAATTTATTTATATCGCAATTTTTAATAGGAGTTTGTTATCCTAATAGATTTTCGTTAAACAGTCATTTTATCAGCCTTATATACTTTTACTTGATGTGCAAATTTTGCAGGATAACAGATGAAAGTTCATTATGCCATGCCGGTTCGCTCAATGCTTTATGATGGCTTAAGGTACACGAGACAGTGCAAGGTGCTGGAACAGGAGCACCGGAAAAATAAGGATTTAAAAACCCCGGATGAATTTTTGTCCGGCATGGCTAAAAATGACCGGATTAAACCAGTGATTACGCTGGTTGTGTATTATGGGGAGGAAAGATGGGATGGTCCAATCACTTTAAGTGATATGATGGATATTCCACCACTATTCAAAAGGCTCTTCCAAGATCAGAGTATTCATCTGTTGGAAATGCGTGATATTGGAAAGTTCGAATTTAAAAACCGAGACAATCATGATTTCTTTGCCATGATTGAAGAATTTTATAAAAATGATGGTAAAGTGGACATAGATGCTTTTAAGGAAAAATATCCTGATATGGAAATTTATTGGGAAACACTAGCGGCTATTGGGGCAGTCACTGGCTCCGGGGAACTTGTTAAATATGCTTTGGAAAATAAAGGAGGGCACTTGGATATGTGTACGGCTTTGGAAAATTTAAAACAAGAAGGCAGACAAGAAGGCAGACAAGAAGGCAGACAAGAAGGCAGACAAGAAGGCAGACAGGAAAGCATTTATAAAACAGTAAGGGTGCTTCGTCAATTCAATATTAGTGATGAGGATATCTTTCAAAAATTACAAGAGGAATTCCAGCTGGATTACGATGAGGCGCAAGATTACCTGAATCAGGATTAACGTAACACTGGGAGCTTGGGATGAATGTTTTGTTCAGCAACATTTCAGCAATACTGTGCTAGAATTAGAGGAAATTTATATGTGGAAAGTTATTGTCACTACTGGAAATATAAAATAAGGATTTAGAAATACGATTAAAAAGGGTACTCGAAAGAGTGCCTTTTTTTATGAGGTACAATATTGATATATCTATTACAGTTTTGGTTTATGTACATACTGGAAAAGGTAAAAAGCTGCTCGAAAACCAGACGGCATAAGAAATGAATATTGTATTGCAGTATATTGAATAAGGTTGCTTATTTTGTAGAAAAAGTAGAATGGATTATACCAAGAAAGGAGAAAATCTAAAGCTTATGCAGAACAATATTAAGAATATATTTTTATATTTAATCGTTATAACTGTAACAATTTGTTCTTTATACAATAGAAGTTTTGTTACAGCTGAAGAAAATAATGATGTTAGAAGTTTTTCCTTAGAGAACACTGAACCTATAATATTACCACCAGACCCTGACTCAGAGCCTGTTATTGAAATTAAAGAGCAAGTCAATAAAAAGAGAGACTTTGGTGTAGACGTAGTATTTGGAGAATATCAGAAACAAGTAGATGAAAACATTTATATGTCAATGTCTATTATAGATAGTAGTGTCTTAGTCGGAATTTTTGGAAATGTAAACACACCTATGTTTATAAAAGCAAAAGAAACTATGAATCCTTGTATGGCTTTTGGGACAACTTGGGGAGAAGCTGGATGTTCTTATCGTGGTATATCTATGACAACCGTTATGGATTTTAATCCAAATCATTACGAGAATGAGTTAGATTGGATTAGTGTATGTGCTAATCTAAATCAAGTGGATTCTGCATGGTATCTTACTAATTGTACATCTGAATACAATGTCAATACTGAAGGAAAAGCATATGGTATGCCAGTTAATCTTTTACAGCAACCTAGAGACGGTTCTAGAAAAACTTCTCATATGACTGGGTTGGGAGTAGGTGCGTTTCAAATAACTTCTAATGATTGGAAGACTTATGACTTAGACGTTAGAGTGAATCCAGTGGAAGGATACAAAGCATCGTTAGCTAAAATAGGAACATCTTGGTATAAATGTGGAGTTAATCCCATAAGTGATGTAACGGTTTATGCGGTTATGTCTTTAGGTCATCAAGGTGGTGCTTTAATAAATTATGATTTTGGTAAAAATTTAATTAATATTTTGAATAGAAAAGATGTCCAAGATTCAATTGATAAAGTAGCAAAGCAGATGTATGAGGATGTAAGAGATAAAGCTGAGACAAGAGAAGTATCTCTACTTGATATTAATATTTCTAAGTACTACAGCCAGTTAAAAGCCGAAACTGGAATAAATTTTAATAATTATACTGGAGGTCCCGGCTCTACTAATAAAGGATGGTACACTACAACGCATGTACTTAGATATTGTTTTTATAAGTATTACTTCGGGATGAAGTGAAGAAAGGAAACAAGAGTTAATGTATAAAATAGCTAAATGGAGTTATTGGTGTGTATTAGGTATAAGTATTATGGTTGTAGTTTTATTTGGGTATATATCAATAGCACCTAATAACTCTTTGTCCATAACAGATTCTTATAACAGTATGACAAATACCAAAAATAATATGTATCAATATAAAAAGATAACATTTATTGCGTCTTACATAAATGAAACAGGCGATTTATCTTTAGCTGAGTATTATGGATATTCATTAGACGATCTTAATATAGCAGCCGAAGAAGCACCGGCTGGAGATGGTGCATTTGGAAGCTCTATAATAGAGGTTACTAAAATAGTTGCAAGTACATATAATGGTTCATATAAAAAGTATAGTCCGGCTTTTAGTGATGCAGTATATAATGGTAGGTCTATAAAGACTGAAGACAGGGACTGTTCGTGTTTGGTAAATGGAACACTTTACTTATTAGGATTAGAGCCTTATATGCATTTAAATAGTGAAGGTTATTATTCTGATAAAAGAGGTAAAAAAATAAATGCTATAACATTTGCAGACGTTAAAGCTGGAGATGTGTTAGCAAAGAAAGGACATGTTGCCATTGTTGCTGAAGTTGATGAAGTAAATAAAGTTGTTAGAATGGCAGATGCTGGTGGTAATGATCAAATAAAAAATACTGCTGCCAGAGGTTGGCATAAAGAATATCAATTTTCTGATACTATACAATCATGGAGAAAAGGAGAATCCATTGTGGTTAGAAGATACTTTTAACACTTATCAAATTTCCAAACATTTAATATAACTGCACAGTCAAAAGTTTTTTAAAAAAATAACCTTTTCAATCGATTTTATGGTATCCTTTACTTGCAAAAGAAAAAAGGAGATAAAATCATCAAAAAGGTTATCCGGTAATTAGTTTACCATACTTTATGATGATTAACCATACAAATGATTGAATATATTGAAAAAATTTTGAGCAACTTTAAATCCTGCTTTTCCAGACAATCCGCATTCCAATGGTTTGTTGTAATCATTGTCGGACTTATGATTCGTTCCGATAAGCTTGGAACCACTTCCATCATACGTGACCTTGCTTTAAATCCGAAGCTTTATGTGACCATGAACCATTTCTTCCGTGCCTCTTCCTGGAAACTGGAATCCATTGTCTCGAAATGGTTCCAGACTGTAAATTCCCTTGCACCCCTTTACAAGGTGGATGGCTATACTGTCTTAATTGGTGATGGCGTAAAACAGGCGAAGGAAGGAATACATATGCTGGGAGTGAAAAAACTGTTCCAGGAATCGGAAAATTCTTCCAAACCGGAATATATTTTTGGACATATGTTCGGAGGGATTGGTGTCCTGGCGGGCAATGCTTCCAAATGGTTCTGCATCCCCCTCCGGATTAACCTGCAGGATGGCATCCAGACCATCCGTTCCTGGGAGGAAAAGGAGAAAAAAACCGGAACACATGTAGTCCAGATGATAGAAAATGGTTATGCGGCGGCAAGGGAATTCGGACGTTCCATTTTCCTGCTTGACCGCTATTTCCTTTCGGTTCCGGCATTACAGCAGCTGGAACAATGCAACCGTTCGGATGATACTGTAATGCACCTTGTTACCAAGGCGAAGAAATCCTGCACTGCATATGAACAGCCGGGAGAAAGGAAACCCGGTCGCGGGAGGCCCCCTCCCAAAAGGGAAAGAGCGTAAAGCTGAAGGGACTGTTTACCAGTAAATCAAATGAATTCCTTGAAACGACGGTGCGGATGTACGGAAAAAAGGAAACCGTCCGTTACTATTGCATCAATCTCCTCTGGGGGAAGAAGCTCTATCAGGAATTGCGTTTTGTGATTGTTGAATATAAGGGAATACAAAGTATTCTGGTCAGTACGGACCTTTCGCTGGAACCGGTCACCATCATACGCCTTTATAGTTACCGATTCAAAATTGAATGCACCTTCCGGGAACTGAAGCAGGTAACTGGCGGATTCAGTTATCAGTTCTGGAGCAAGTCCATGCCCAAACTGAAGCGGTATCTAAAAAAGAATGAGACCCCGCCAATTGATGAAGTCAGGAATCCGAACGAGCAGAAAAAAATCGAACTGACGGTCAAGGCAATCGAAGGTTACGTCATGTTCAGCTGCATTGCAATGGGACTGCTTCAGATGGTTTCCCTTTCATTCTCGAAGGAGATTCAGAAAAAACCGTTCCGCTTTTGCGGACACCTTCGAAAGCCATTGTGTCAGAGGCAACGGTCGTGTGTTATCTGCGGCAGAATATTTTTCGCATTATGGCACAAAAACCGCATTTAAACATAACACGTTTTATTCAGAATAAGCAGGAAATGTCTGACGTTTCAACGGATTCGCAGGCTTCTTAAAGTACAAAAACTTTTGACTGTGCAGTAATATAAGAGCTTTGTTGGATAAAGATAAGAATAAATATCTCGGTAATATTATTAATATGTTGCTCTTTGATGTTATAATGATAT
>JALQSN010000978.1:0-15034 GCA_023690525.1 Holotrichia oblita
GCAACAAGTATTTAATATGCCCGTGGGCAAAATTCGAAAGCAAATTAGACCTTGAAAATATTATAAATGTACTTAACAACGCTGCGGCGGAAGCAAAAAAATACGGACTTAAGGTTGGCTATCACAACCATGACCAGGAATTTGAAAAGTTTGACGGCGAATACATTTTAGACCTGTTGATTAAAAACACAACTGATGTAGTTTTTGAAATTGACGTTTTCTGGATATCCTACGCAGGCATTAACCCAATAGAGTACATAAAAAAATGGGGCGATAGGATAGAACTTGTTCATCTTAAGCAAATTGATGGAAATAAGAAAAACGTCGATTTAGCCGACGGAATTATTGACATGAATAAGGTTGTGGAAAATTCAACATTCGCCAAACACTTTATCGTCGAGCAGGAGCATTTTGAGGAAAGCACTCCTATGCAAAGCGCTAAAAGTAATGCTGAATTTATGCTGAAATAGAGTGCCTTTGGCACTCTTTACAAGAAGGTCTCACGCTACGCCGCGACCCCCTTGTATATTCCCCTGCATGGGCAAAGCCCATGAGAGGAGTTTTTGTACAAACTAAATTTGTCCAAAAACAAAGTTCAACACTTAACAGAGAAAGGATAATTTTTAATATGCCTTTAATTGACATGCCTCTTGGCAAACTAAAAAAATACACCGGAATAAACCCAAAACCGGTTGATTTTGACAGCTATTGGGATAAAGCGCTTGATGAAATGCACGCACTTGACCCGCAAATCGAACTAATACCATCAGATTTTAAAACTCCTTTCGCCGAATGCTTTGACCTTTACTTCACAGGCGTTAAGGGGGCAAGAATTCACGCTAAATATTTAAGACCTAAAAATGCGTCAAATCCTCACCCTGCTGTAGTTCAATTTCACGGATATTCCGGAAGCGCTGGCGACTGGAACCACAAACTCAATTATGTTGCAGCGGGCTTCTCGGTTGCATCTTTGGATTGCAGAGGGCAAGCCGGGTTGTCGGAAGATGTTGGCGGAGTAAAGGGAACAACCTTTAAAGGTCAAATAGTTCGTGGGCTTGACGATCCGGACCCGCACAACCTGACATTTAGACATATATTTTTAGACACAGCGCAGTTAGCTGAAATTGTCATGGGAATGGACGAAGTAGACGCTACCCGCGTTGGCGCAATGGGCGGCTCGCAAGGAGGCGCGCTGACAATTGCCTGCGCGGCTTTAAATCCGCGCATTAAGCGTTTGGCTCCCACTCACCCGTTTTTAAGCGATTATAAAAGGGTTTGGGAAATGGATTTAGCTGTAAATGCTTTTGAGGAACTAAGAACATTTTTCAGGAATTTTGATCCACGCCATGAAAGAGAAAACGAAATATTCACAAAGCTTGGCTACATAGACATACAGCACCTTGCGGACAGAATAAAAGGGAAAGTTCTAATGGGCACTGGACTTATGGACACTATATGCCCGCCGTCCACGCAATTTGCGGCATTTAATAAGATGACCGCGCCAAAGGAAATGGCAATATACCCCGACTTCGGGCACGAAGGTATGCCCGGTTTTGACGACAAGGTATACCAATTTATGATGAAACTATAATTATCGACAAAAAAATCAACACGCAGATATTTGAAACATCCGCGTGTTGATTTTTTTGTAGCTTATCTTTTAAAACCTTAACTTATTTTCTTTAAATTGGCGTATGCCGCCATAAGATTTTTAATTCCGATACCTTCAAACTCAACCTCCACACGCATATCATTACCCACCGCCTGCGCAACCTTAATTACGCCCAACCCAAACTTCCTATGCTCCACTTTATCTCCAACGCTTAAATCAATTTCAGCATCCGTTATTCCTCTCTTCGCTCTTTTAGCGCTTCCGAATGTAGATTTGTCAAATTCAGGTTTCTTAGGCTCAATAAAGGTACGCGTAAACATATTTTCTTTAAATAATGACGGTTTTTCATAAATGGTCATAAGTTCTGCAGGAATCTCATCTAAAAATCTTGACATCTTGGTATGCGTGGTACTGCCGAACAACGTTCTTGACTTGGCGTACGAAACAAAAAGTTGTTCCTGCGCGCGGGTAATCCCAACATAGCACAGCCTGCGCTCCTCCTCCATGTCATCCTCACTACCGAAAGAACGCATATTAGGAAACAGCCCCTCCTCAAGCCCCACCAAAAACACAACGGGAAACTCAAGTCCTTTCGCGCTGTGCAACGTCATTAAAACCACCGCATCTAATGTGTCGTCATAATTATCTACATCTGATATAAGCGAAATATCCTCAAGCATTTCTTCAAGCGTTGCATCAGGGTTTACCTTCACCCTCTGCCCCGCCATGGAAAGAAATTCGCCCAAGTTTTCCACTCTCGTTTGACTTTCCACCGTTTTATCCGCAATTAACGTCTGAAGCATTCTGCTTTCGTCTAACACATATTTGATGTACTCTTCTAAATTAAGATTGCCCTTTGCCTTTTTTTCAATCATATCCTCAATCAACCTTGAGAACCACATCATTCTGTCCGCTGTTTTGGTAAATTCTCCCATGGCGCGAGCATTTTGACATATTCCAAACATGCTCATTCCGGTTGCGGAAGATATAGCCTCCATTCTCTCAACCGTCGTCTTGCCTATAGAACGTTTAGGCTCATTAATAATACGTTTTAAAGAAACATTATCGTTCGGATTAACAATAAGCCGCAAATATGCTAAAATATCCTTTATTTCCTTGCGCTCGTAAAATCGCAAACCGCCCAAAACCCTGTACGGAACCGCGCTTTTGAGCAGGCAATCCTCAATTACTCGTGATTGCGCGTTTGTTCGGTACAAAACGGCAAAATCCTCGTACTTTTTCCCTTCGTTGCACATTTCTATAATTTTGTCGGAGATATAATACGCCTCGTCATATTCGTTCGCCGCCATGTAAAGCGACATTTTTTCTCCAGCGGGATTCTGTGTCCACAAGTTTTTCCCCTTACGCCCTGAGTTATTCCTTATTACCTCGTTCGCCGCATTCAAAATATTTTGAGTTGAACGGTAATTCTCCTCCAGCTTGATAACCTTGGCTTCCTTAAATTGCTTTTCAAAGTTTAAAATGTTTTCTATATTCGCCCCGCGGAATTTATATATACTCTGGTCGTCATCCCCCACAACGCATAAATTTCTGTGCTTTCCCGCAATCAAACTTACCAACTTATACTGCGCGTGGTTGGTATCCTGATACTCGTCAACAAGAACATACTTAAATTTTTTCTGATAAAACTCCAATATATCGTCATTTTCTTCAAACAACCTAACTGTGTTGTCAATTAAATCATCAAAATCCATCGCGTTATACTGCTTCAGCTTTTTCTGATACAACCTGTACAGCTTGGCGATTACCGAATGATAGGCATCGCCTGAATACCTGTCCTCATATTCCGTCGGTGTAATCAAATCATCCTTAGCCCGTCCGATAGCTGACAAAACGTTCTTCGGAGTATAATACTTATCGTCTTTCTCTATCTTTTCCTCATTAAAGCACTCTTTCATTACCGTTAACTGGTCAGCAGTGTCAAATATCGCAAAATTCTTGTCGTATCCTATTCTTTCTATATCTCTGCGCAATATTTTAACGCACGAAGAATGAAAAGTCCCCGCCCAAATGTCGCCGCCTCTTTCGCCAAGCATAGCAGAAAGCCTGTTTTTAAGCTCCCCCGCCGCTTTATTAGTAAACGTAATGGCAAGAACATTATACGGTTTAACCCCGTCCGCCGTCAAATACGGCGTTAAATATTCAGGCAGTTCTTCTATCTCCCCGCCCGCGTACCATTTAATAATATCCTCTTCCTCCGCTGTCATGCTCTCGGGGATATTGTCGCTTTCATAAGCCTTGCCGTACTTAATAAGGTGAGCAATTTTATTTACAATAACGGTAGTTTTTCCGCTACCCGCGCCCGCCAAAACAAGCAAAGGCCCGTCCGTCTTGAACACAGCCTCCTTTTGCTTATTATTAAGCCTATTGTAATCCTTTTCAATAATTTTTCTTCGCGCTTGTATAAAATCCATAATATTTCACTCCATACATAAGCCAACTTATATGTATATGCTTAATGTAGTTTAATTATACCATAAAACAACACAGCTTTACAATAGTTAATAAATTTTATTTAACAAAAAGTAAAACTCAGATATTTAAAATTTTTCTGAGAAATAGGCGAAAATTACTTCGTATGTTCATGCTACTTATATATACGCCCGCCGACAATGGAAAAATTTAAAATATCTGAGTTTTACTTATAATTTTTTTAATGCAATATCTTTGAAATATGCTTATAAAGAACGAATGTACACCCCGACACAACAGCCGCTTTTAACGAAATTAAACGGAACAACCAAATACAGGATATATGTAAACATGCTATTTATCATGCTATTTCCGGTCATAGCAAATATCTTGTCCAGCGGAAATTTCATAGCGTTCATATAAAAAGGAACTAAGATGTAATAATTCGCAAAACCGGCAAACACTATCATTGACAATGTACCAACAAGTGTCCCTAGCTGTGCCCCTCTTCTATTTTTCCTGTATTTATACACAAGTCCAGCAGGGAGAACATACGCCGCCCCCACAATAAAGTTAGCAAACTCCCCTACAAATCCTGTACTGCTGCCTTTGAACAACAATATGAGCAGATTTTTCAAAAGCTCTATAGCAACTCCCCACGCCGGACCCAGCGCAAATGCGCCGATAAGCGCGGCAACATCGCTAAAATCAAACTTCATAATTGCGAACCCGATATAAAAATCAAAATACATCAGAACAGTTGCGACAGCAGATAATATCGCCGCCTTCACCATTTTGCTTACAGTTGTGTTTTTCATACCTTTACCATTCCTTTCTAAAATAAAAACCCCTAATACACATCAGGGGCTTATGGCATAATAAAAATACCTTTTCTCATCCGGACTGTACCGTCGGCTTTGGAATTTCACCAAATCAGCTATTTTCAAGCTCGCGGGCTTACCCTTTCGGGATTACCGCCGGTGGGGAATTGCACCCCGCCCCAAAGATATTGAATAAATATTAAATTAATTATTTTTATTATAGCAGTAAAATATTCCTTTGTCAAGAAATTCTTTCTGTTTTATCAGCCTGTTTTGTCATTCACCTACTATTCCGGTTCCTCATACAATGTAATATACCGATATTCGGTAAATTATAAAAAAGGAGCAAACATATGAACGGTTGTAACAATAACCACCATCACAACGGTGCTAAAAAAGAGATTTTAGAAGGAATACGCGATATCCGCGAAGGCTTACGCGATATAAATGAGGGTATTAAGGATATCGAGGAAGGCAAACGAGATATCCGTGAAGGTCTTAGAGATATCGAGGAAGGCATAAGAGATATCCGTGAAGGACTTAGGGATATCGACGAAGGCGAAGAAGATATTTGTGAAGGCGTTGGAGATATCAAGGAAGGATTAAAAGATATTATTGAAGGCTTAAAAGATATCTATTAATTATAGACTAATATAGGACGGGAGTTTTCCCGTCCGGCACATATAAAAACCGGTTTTTCGTATGAATAATAAAATTCAAGCGGCGTAAGCGACTCAAATCCGCTACGCCGCTTTTTCTCTTTCATATCTTCGGTTTCTTAAAAATAAACATAACGCTAAATATATAATTCAAAACAACTACAACAACGTTAGAAAGAGTTTTAATAATCAAGCTGTTAAATACGCGCACATCAACAAGATACCATACAAACACCCAATCGAACGCCCCCGTTAACACCCTTGCAAGCAAAAACAACATAAACTCCAACGCAACCAGTTTAAGCGTCATTGATTTACTCTCAAAAACAATTAACTTATTTGTAACAAAAGCAAAAATTACACTTGCAATCCATGCTATAATATTCGGAACAATCGTACTCCCGCCAAAAAGTCTGTATAGCACCTCAAAAACAATAATATTTATCAGCGTAGTAAACCCGCCGAATATAAGGTATAGTATTTTAGATTTATGTTTTTGATAAATGTCAAGAATATATTTTATCATTAATTATCCGCCCTTCCACCTTACCGTATTATAACGCAAAAATCTTTGTGCCGTCAAGCAAAATTTTGAGGCGTAAGTCTTGACGAAAATTATCGTATCTGTTAATATAAAATGGAATATGAATTAAATTAGGAGGCTTTACATGGCTGAACTTAGATACAACCCACTACTGGGCGATTGGGTAATGATAGCATCACACAGGCAGGACAGACCGCAAATGCCGAAGAACTGGTGCCCCTTCTGCCCCGGAAGCGGAAATGTTCCCGATAACTACACGGTACATAAATATGACAACGATTTTCCCGCTTTGTCACAAAACCCGCCGGTCCCCGACGACATTGCGACTAAACTGTTTAAAACCAAACCCGCGTATGGAAAATGCGAGGTTATTTTGTATTCTCCCGAACATACAACAACCCTGCCCGCGTTAAGCGTACCGCATATTGCAGAGCTTATCACCCTTTGGCAGGAAAGGTTTACAGAACTTAAAAAGGATGAAAATATAAAATACATATTCATGTTTGAAAACAAGGGCGAGCCTGTCGGCGTAACAATGCCTCACCCTCACGGGCAGATTTACGGCTACTCCGTTATACCGAAACGTATACAGGAAGAGCTTTTAAACAGCAAAAATTATTATGAAAAAACCGGTCATTGCCTAATCTGCGACATAATGAAAGAGGAAAAAGACACCGATAAAAGAATCATTATTGAAAATGAGGATTTCATAACCTTTCTTCCGTTCTTTTCCGACTATCCTTACGGCGTATATATCGTAAGCAAAAAGCATAAGCAAAATATAACGGAATTAAACGACAGTGAAAAGAATAATTTAGCGCTTATTCTAAAGCAGACCACCGGCGCGTTTGATGCCTTGTTCGACACATCCTTCCCATATATGATGTGTATGTACCAAAACCCTGTAAACGGTGAAAATACAAGCGCATTTAACCACTTTCACATAAAATTCTACCCGCCTATGCGCGGCGGTGATAAGCAAAAGTTTAACGCCTCCAGCGAAACCGGAGCGTGGGCGAACTGCAACCCCACCGCACCGGAGGACAAAGCAGAGGAATTGCGTCAGGCATATCAGAAGTTCATACAAAAGTAACTACAAATGCAAGTAACACAGAAAGGATTACACTATGGAACTTAATCAAATTAAAGAAAAATTTATACAAATATACGGCGGAACAGAGCAAGACCTCCGCATATTTACCTCCCCCGGACGGGTTAACCTTATCGGCGAGCACGTTGACTACTGCGGAGGACCAGTTTTCCCCCCCGCTCTCAGCATGGGCACGACAATTGTGGCTAGAAAACGCGACGACGACATTATACAGCTTGCCGCCACGGATTTAAACATTCAAGTAGGCGTAAAGTACGATAAACTAAATAACTACAAGGATATTGAATGGGGAAATTACCAACTGGGCGTGGCAAGCGAATTAATGAAGGACGGACTTGAACTTGTTGGTTGCGACCTTTTATTTGACGATACCATACCGCATGGAGGTGGTTTATCCTCCTCCGCCGCTATCGAGGTTGCCACGGCTCTCTGCCTTACAACCTTCGCATACGAAAAGATGGGCAAAACCGAATCCGTGGACATGGTTTACATGGCTCAAATCGGTCAAAGAGCCGAAAACAACTTTGTAGGCGTTAACTGCGGAATTATGGATCAGTTCGCCTCCGCCATGGGCAAAAAAAATCATGCCATATATTTAAACTGCGGTGATTTAAGCTACAGCCACGTTCCGCTTAAAATAGACGGATATAAGCTGGTTATAGCAAACACTAACAAAAAGCGCTCTCTTGCTGATTCGAAGTATAACGAAAGACGGGCGGAATGCGAGGAAGGACTTGCAAGACTTAAAACTGTACTTCCTAACATTGCCTGTCTTGCGGATATCACTCCCGAACAATTTGAGGCAAACAAACACGTTATCGAAAATCCAATAGTTCAGATACGCGTACAGCACGTTATATACGAATGTGACAGGGTGAAAAAATCAGTTCAATTACTGCAAAACAACGATATTTTAGGCTTCGGCAAAATGGTTGACGCATCTCATGACTCTCTCAAGGATTTATACGAAGTTACGGGCGTTGAACTTGACACTTTGGTTAACGAAGCACGCAAAATTCGCGGAACCGTAGGCTCGCGCATGACGGGAGCAGGCTTCGGCGGCTGTACGGTAAACATTGTTGAAGATAACGCGATTGACGAATTTATCAAGCAGGTCGGCGATAACTACACAAACCTAATAGGCTACGCGCCATCATTTTATATTTCCAAAATAGAAGACGGAGGACATGAAATAAAATAAAATTTAAGACATTCAAGAAGCAAGCAGTTTTAGGCAAATTCGAGGATTAGGAGGGCGCATACTTTGTGTATGTAACCGACTAACCGGAGAATTTAACGACAAAATGCGCAGCTTATCGAATGTCGCAAGGAGGCAAGTGTTATGTCAATATTAGTACCCGGCGGAGCCGGCTACATAGGAAGCCACACCGTGGCGGAACTTTTGGACAAAGGCGAGGACGTTATTGTTCTTGACAACCTTCAAAAAGGTCATAAAAAGGCTGTTTTAGGAGGCAAACTCTTAGTAGGCGACCTTCGTGATGATGAATTTTTAGATAACGTGTTCCGCACAAACGATATAGAGGCGGTTATCCACTTCGCGGCGGATTCCTTGGTAGGCGAAAGTGTTACCGACCCACTGAAATATTATAACAATAACGTGATTTCCACAATAAAGCTGTTAACAAAAATGAAGGAATACAATGTGAAGAATATAGTGTTTTCCTCCACCGCCGCAACCTACGGAGAGCCACAAAACATTCCGATTTTGGAAACAGACCCGACAGTTCCCACAAATCCGTACGGCGAATCAAAACTGGCGGTTGAAAAGGCTCTTAGGTGGGCAAGCGAAGCTTATGGAATTAACTATGCCGCCCTAAGATACTTTAACGCAAGAGGCGCGCACATAAGTGGAAAAATAGGTGAGGATCATTCACCCGAAACACATTTGATCCCTTTGGTAATATCCGCCGCTTTAGGCAAAAGAGAGACCATAGGAGTGTTCGGAACTGACTATCCCACAAAGGACGGAACGTGTATAAGAGACTACATTCATGTAACCGACCTTTCAGACGTTCACGTTTTAGCGCTTGAAAAACTGCGAAAGAACAAAACAAGCACGGTATACAACCTCGGCAACGGGAAGGGATTTTCTGTAAAAGAGGTTATAACCGTTGCAAGAGAAGTAACCGGAAAAGAAATCAAAGAAAACTTTGAAAACAGGCGGGCGGGCGACCGCAGTGCTTGTCGCCTCCTCGGAAAAGGCGCAAAACGAACTTAACTGGAAACCGAAATACAACGACCTTTCCACCATCATTTCCACCGCGTGGGAATGGCACAAAAATCATCCGAACGGGTATAATAATTAATTTTCAAAATGGCTATCCATCCGATAGTCATTTTTATATTGCAAATATTTTTCTTAACAATTAATTAACAATTATTAAATTGACTTTCTGCGTAAACTATAGTATTATTAAAGCGAAAGTAAAATGTTTTAAATTTTTCAGTTGTCCGCGAGCGTAAATGTAAGTAGCATAAATATGTAAAGTAATTTTCGCCCATATCAAAGAAAAATTAAAAACATCTTACTTTCACTCATGTATAATATTATTTTAAAGGATGTGACTTTATGGCTCTCACTATTACATTATGTGTTATCGCTCTTATTATTATTTACTTTATTGCGGCATATAACGGACTTATTAAGCTTAGAAACAAGGTAGAAAACGCATGGGCGGACATAAGTACGCAATTGCGGCGCAGGTTTGATTTAATTCCAAATTTGGTTGAAACAGTAAAAGGCTACGCCGCCCACGAAAAAGAAGTTTTTGAGCGTGTGACGGAGGCAAGAGCAAACATGGCAAACGCAAGCACCACAGCTGAAAAAGCCGCGGCTAACGATGCTTTGTCGGGCACGCTAAAGTCCTTGTTCGCCGTTGCGGAGGCTTATCCGCAACTACAGGCAAGCACGAACTTTAAGGAGTTGCAGGTTGAACTTACAAATACGGAAAATAAAATTTCCTTCTCCCGCCAGTTCTATAATGACGCTGTAAGACGTTTTAACACAGATATCGAGTTGTTCCCAAAAAATATCATCGCGTCAATTATGAACTTTACTCAAAAAGAATATTTTGAAACTACGTCCGAGGACACCAAAAAAGTTCCAACGGTAAAATTCTGATATTACTTTATCATAGAAGAACAGAACTCATATATTTAAAATTTTTATTTGATGTGGGCAAAAAAGACTTTATATGTTTATGAAACTTATATCAATGCTCGCCGACAACTGAAAAATTTTAAATATATGAGTTCTGTTCGTTAATTAAGGAGATGATATAGTTGTTTGAGGCAATTGCGAAAAATAAAATTAAGACCGCCGCAATCGTAGTATGTGTTTTTATCTTCTTGTCGGTCGTTGTATATTTCATTATGTATTCAACAGGATACGGAGAATACGCAGTATCTGCGGCGATAATTTTCTCCATTACGGCATCATTTTTTTCTTACTATTTCAGCGATAAAATGGTGCTTTCAATTAGCGGCGCACGTCCGGCGGACGAGCAAACTGACAGAACAGTTAAAAACGCACTTGAAGGGTTATGTATCGCATCCGGCTTACCAATGCCCAAGATATATATTATAAACGACCCTTCTCCCAATGCCTTCGCAACGGGAAGAAACCCGAAGAACGCTGTTATATGTGTAACAACAGGTCTATTAGAAACTATGGACTATTACCAGCTTGAGGGCGTATTGGCGCACGAACTTGCACATATTAAAAATTACGATATCCTTCTTCAAACTATCGTATCAATAATGGTTGGTATAGTAGTTATGCTTGCTAACATTTGGACAAGATCGCTCTGGTTCGGAAGCGGTTCTCGCAAGAGTTCCAAAAACAATGATTCCGGCGGGCGACACAGCTTGTAATTATGGTCATCGGATTGATTTTTATCATTCTCGCGCCAATCGCGGGTCAAATTATGAAATTGGCTCTCAGCCGCAACCGGGAATATTTGGCGGACGCTACGGCGATTGAATTCACACGCAATCCCGAAGGGTTGGCTACAGCACTTGAAAAACTAGGTGCAAGCAGTATTCCTATGCAACGTGTAAACGACGCAACTTCACCTCTGTATATAAGCGACCCAATCTGTAAGCGCCGCAACGCAAAAAAAGGTGTCCAATCTGTTCTCTACTCACCCGCCTATCGAAAAACGTGTTGAAGCAATCCGAAATTTAAGATAAGCCCCCAAGATAGTTCAAAGAAAAATAGCAGATAGAAGCTTTGTTTCTATCTGCTATTTTATATGTGAACTAAATATATCCAATTTCATCATCCAACCAAGCATTGTAGCTTATCGGCTTAAGTTTGATTCGTACTGTTGGATCATCTTTTTAACCATCTGACCGCCGATTGAACCTGCCTGCTTTGAAGTCAAATCTCCGTTGTAACCGCTCTTTAATGTTACGCCTACTTCGTTAGCGACTTCCATCTTAAATCTGTTCATTGCATCTTTAGCGTTAGGTACTACATAAGTGTTGTTAGCCATTACAAATTCACCTCCTTGTGTTTTATTTCACGCTTATTTTATGCTGTATGCTTAAAATTACACGTTGAAATAAATACATATTCAGCCATAATTATGCAAACTCTTTAATTTAATTTTGACTTATACTAATTAAAGCATGTCTATCTATTTTGGAATCTTAATAAAATTTTATACACTTTAAAAAATATACTTGTAAATGTAAAAATAACTGATAAAATAATACTATAACAAATTCAACTTATTAATAACAAATACCGTGAAAGGCGGTTAAGCCATGAAAAACAAAACATTAAGCATAGTCGGAATGTCGTATGCCGCTTGCGCGCAGGGAATTGAAAAGGCAGTCTGCAGGTTAAACGGCATAGAAACCGCATCTGTGAATTTTGCCGCCGAGAAAGCCATCATTTCCTACGACCCGCAAAAAATACAGCTGTCCGCTATCAAAGAAACAATAGAAAGCATGGGATATAAGGCGGTGGAAGCATCAAAGACCAGCGCCGATGAAGACAGAGTACGCAAGCAAAAAGAAATCCACATACTTTGGACAAAATTTGCTATAGCGGCGACGTTCGGACTTCCGCTTTTATATATCGCCATGGTTCCAATGATTACATGGATTGCTCTACCGTTTCCGAAATGGCTTAACCCTTCGGCTCATCCGCTGACTTACGCTGTAACACAGCTAGCACTGGTTATTCCCATCATAGGCGTTGGATACAAATTTTATGCAACCGGTTTTAAAACCCTTATTCGGCGAATCCCCAATATGGATTCACTTATCGCTGTGGGAACTACAGCGGCGGTTATATACAGCCTGTACGGCACCTTCAAAATCGCGGGAGGTGACGAACACGCGGTTCATTCGCTGTACTACGAAACAGCAGGTGTTATTATTGCCCTTATCCTGCTTGGAAAGTCGTTGGAAACCGTTTCAAAGGGGCGCACATCCGATGCTATCAAAAAATTAATGGGGCTTGTTCCAAAAACAGCGACAGTAATACAAAATTACGGAAGCACCGAAGGAAATGCGGAAACCGAAATCCCCATCGACAAACTTAAAATAGGTGATATTATAGTAGTAAAGCCGGGTTCAAAAATCCCGGTAGACGGCACTGTCGTTTCCGGCTATACAGCTATTGATGAATCCATGCTGACGGGCGAAAGTATCCCTGTCACCAAAAGGGAAGGTGACACGGTTTACGCCGCATCTCTTAATACAACCGGTTCTATTGTGTTCCGCGCTGAAAAAATTGGAAGCGATACAGCATTGGCGCAAATTATAAAGTTGGTAGAGAGTGCGCAAAGTTCAAAAGCGCCTATCGCGAAAACCGCGGATATTGTATCCGGCTATTTTGTGCCTATTGTATGCGCTGTAGCGGCTATCGCATCCATCGCATGGTACATCGGAACCCGTGATTTAGAGTTTGCGATGACCATCTTTATTTCGGTATTAGTTATCGCCTGCCCCTGTGCACTCGGGCTTGCGACACCAACCGCTATCATGGTCGGAACAGGCAAGGGAGCGGAAAACGGTATTCTGTTTAAAAACGGCGAAGCATTGGAAACCGCACACAAAATAGACACAGTCATATTCGACAAAACGGGAACCATCACCGAAGGCAAGCCCGCTGTAACCAACATAGTTTCCAACGATGCAGATGTTTTAAACGATACGGTTTTACAAATTGCATCTTCTCTTGAACAATATTCGGAACACCCGCTGGGTAAGGCTATTGTAAATAACGCGCGTGAACGAGGTTTGGATTTTCTGGCTGTAAAGGATTTTGAAGCTATAACCGGATTTGGAGTAACTGCAAAAGCTGATTACGGCGATGAATCTGTTTTTTTTGTTGGCAATTCAAAACTTATGGAAGACCGTGGAATAAAAGACAATTACGGGTTTATCCCGTTACACTCCAAATATTCAGAAGAAGGCAAAACTCCTATATATGTGGCAATAGACAATGAAATCATCGGCATTATCGCCGTAGCTGATGTAGTAAAACTGTCAAAGCGCTGCCGCGATAGAAAGTCTACACAAAACGGGTATTGAGGTAGTGATGATTACAGGCGACAACAAAAAAACTGCCGCCTCCATAGCAAAACAGGTAGGAATAAACAGCGTTCTGTCCGAGGTATTGCCGCAAGATAAAGCGAATGAAGTAAAAAAACTGCAATCTGAGGGGCGTAAAATCGCCATGGTAGGCGACGGTATTAATGATGCGCCCGCACTGGCACAAGCGGATATCGGTATTGCTATAGGCTCCGGCACGGATATCGCAATGGAGTCGGCGGATATTGTGCTTATGCGCTCCGACCTTATGGACGTGCCCGCCGCTATCAACCTAAGCAAAAAAACTATTCGAAATATAAAAGAAAATCTGTTTTGGGCGTTTGGCTACAATATAATCGGCATACCTATAGCGGCAGGAGTTTTATACATCTTCGGCGGTCCCCTATTAAGCCCCGTATTCGCAGCCGCGGCAATGAGCCTAAGTTCGATATCGGTATTGGCAAACGCTCTGAGATTAAAGAGATTTTCTGTCACAAAAGGTCGTAACCAGCGTTAACATCAAATGCGCCCCCTTACTCTAAGGGGGCGCACTGCTTTATTATTCCAGTCTTGAAATTATAGCGGCGATTTCAGCGCGAGTTATAGAGTTTTTTGGTCTAAATGTACCATCACCATACCCCTTAACTATACCACGTTCATATGCTGCGTTCACATACCCCTCTGCCCAAGATGATATGTCGGTTTGGTCAGCATATTGTGCCATATCAGTCGGAGAAATGTTTAACACCCGACAAATAATAACTATCATCTCTTCCCTTGTAAGGGTACGTTCAGGTTCGAATCCGCCGTTATCGTTACCGTTCATAAACCCTTTTTCCGCCACGGCATTTACATATCCTTGGCTCCAATGCTTATCTGTATCAACAAAACTGTTACCGCCAACAGGCGATAAATCCGTCATACGGGAAACAACCACCGCAAACTCCGCCCTTGTAAGGCTGTTATCCGGTTTGAAACTGCCGTCATCATAACCCTTCATAAGTCCTTTTTCGGTAACTTTCTTTATACTCCCGCTTGCCCAACTGTTCGAAACATCAACATACGGCACCGATTCGGAAGTAATCGTTTCGTCTGACTTCTTCTGTTCCGGCTCTGCATCTTCCTCTGCCGATACAGGTTCTTCCTGCACTGGCTGTTCTTCTTGCTCGGTTTTGGCGGCAGGCGTTCCGCCACCGCCTCCACCACCTCCGGAACCTTTGCTACCCTTAGAAGTTATCCACGTTACGAACGCGGTTGCACTGCCTTTTTTACCTGATGTGTCAG
>JALQSN010000979.1:0-15001 GCA_023690525.1 Holotrichia oblita
TTTATCTATACCAAATATCTTCCAATTACCATGAATATCAGGCTCTTGAATAAGGTGCAAATGAAGAACTCTACTTACACCGTTTTCCATAACCAACACCGAATTTGTTTTAAAATTTGTAGGGGTTTTTTTAAACTCATTTTTTGCGGCGCACTTATAAATTTCACCTTTAGCAAAAACCTCCTTTACAGCATCTAAGTCTATAGTGTTTGACAAAATCCTTGCTTATATAGACCTTTGCATCTTCTAAATCATTATTTATGACAGCATCTAAAAAAGACATAACTGTACCGCTATCATTTAATATTCCGAAAAAGGCTTTGCTTTTTGTCTCTCTGTTTACAAAAAAATTACTTATTGTTTTACTTCTATGGCAATATTTTTTTGCAAGGTACATGTATTATCAAGGTAATTCCTCCAAACCTTTTTATAAATTTGCAAAGAAACAGTATTAACTGTGCATATAGCACATATGTATTTCCGGAATACCTTTAATAGGAGGAATAATATATTCCAATGTATGCCGAAAACTTATTTTTGTTTCATATACACTAGAAGAACCGATATATCCGCTGGCGACACTCCTGTTATTCTTGATGCCTGTCCTATATTTTCGGGCTTTATAGCGTTTAATTTTGCCGTGCCTCTAAGCGCAGTCCATCTATTTGGGTGTAATCTATTTCCTGGGAAAGCGGTTTACTCTCCATTTCTTAAAAGATTCTACCTGTATTAGTTGCCTTTTTATATAACCTTCATATTTTATAGATATATTTACTGACTCTACTACATCTTCTGGTAGCTCTGGTCTGTTTTTATCTATTTCCGCTAAAACATCATAGTTAAGCTCTGTTCTTTTAATTAAGTCGCTTATCTTTATTCCCGTAATTATTTTCGAACTTGGTTTTTTCTCTAAAAATGAATTTACAGCTTCCGTCGGCGTTATTATCTCATTGTTTATCCTTGAAATTTCCATATCTATTAAATTCTTTTTGTTTATAAATTTATTATATCTTTCGTCGGAAATCAAGCCTAACTCCAACCTTTTTCCGTAAGCCTAAGGTCTGCATTATCCTGCCGCAGTAAAAGCCTATATTCTGCCCTTGAAGTCATCATTCTATACGGTTCTTTTGTGCCCTTTGTAACCAAATCATCTATTAATACACCTATATAACCTTCAGACCTATTTACAATAAACGGTTCTTTACCCTTTACATGAAGTGCGGCATTTATACCTGCAATAAGACCTTGTGCTGCTGCTTCCTCATAGCCTGAGCTACCGTTTATTTGCCCACCGCTAAAAAGTCCTTTTATTTCTTTAAACTCTAAATTAAGTTTAAGCTGTGTAGCGTCTATACAGTCGTATTCTATAGCGTAAGCCGGACGCATAAATTCACAATTTTCTAAGCCCTCTATTGTTCTATACATTTCTATCTGTACGTCCTCAGGCATGGATGTAGACATTCCTTGCACATACATTTCAAGTGTATCTTCGCCTTCAGGCTCTATAAATATTTGATGTCTTTCCTTATCTGAAAACCTTACAATCTTGTCCTCGATGGAAGGACAATATCTTGTTCCTATACCTTCTATAACCCCTGAGTACATAGGCGACCTATGAAGATTATCCTTTATCACTCTATGGGTTTCATCGTTTGTATAGGTAAGCCAACATGATATTTGTTCCCTTTTATATCTTCAGGTTTGTTTAAAAGGAAAATGGTACTATTTTTTCATCTCCCTTTTGCTCAACCATTTTTGAAAAATCAACAGACCTGCGATGGATTCTTGCAGGAGTTCCCGTCTTAAAACGAAACAGAGATATTCCCAGTTCCTTCAAATTATTGCTTAACTCAACCGACCTTTTTAAACCGCCTGGCCCGCTTTCTACAATGGTTTCACCACAAAGACATCTTGCCTTCCAAATATGTCCCTGAACATATTACACAGGTTTTTCCTTTATAAATTATTCCTGTTTCCGTTTTTACACCTACAAATGTTTTATTTTCTACTAGTATTTCTGTTACTTCATTTTGCTTTATATATAAATTTTCTGTGTTTTCAAGAACACTTTTCATTTCCTTTGAATATTTATGTTTATCTGCTTGAGCCCGCAGTGAATATACCGCAGGGCCTTTTCCTACATTTAGCATACGAAGCTGTATATATGATTTATCTATATTTTTCCCATTTCACCGCCAAGAGCGTCTATTTCCTTAACTAAATGACCTTTAGAGCTTCCTCCAATATTTGGATTACAAGGCATCATGGCAATAGAATCTAACGATATGGCGAACATTAATGTTTTAAGCCCCATTCTTGCTGCACTTAACGCCGCTTCACAGCCTGCATGTCCTCCTCCTATTACTATACAGTCATACATAATAACCCTACTTTCCTAAACAAAATAAAGAAAAAATTTTATCTATCAAGTCGTCTTCCAATGTTTCGCCTGTAATTTGACCTAAAAAGTCGTAAGAATCCTTTAAATCTATAGCTATTATATCATAAGTAAAATCATTGGCTAATACGCACTGAAACGATCTTTCTAAACTATCTATTGCGTTTTTTATGGCAATCTTATGTCTTGTACTTGTTATAAGAATATCACTTTCTAAATTTATATCTCCACTAAAAAACATATCCTTTTATATACTGTAAATATGATCTATTCCTATTTTTTCCTTTATTGAAACCTCTACAATTTTATTCAGAGTCATGGAAATAATTTAAAATATCCTCTTTATAAATAACTCTATCTCTATCTATTTTATTAATTATTACTATAGCCTTCTTTTTCTGCTGCAATTCTAATAGCTCTATATCATCATCTTCCAAGCTGCGGCTTCAATCTATCATTAAAAAATAAGATCTGCTTTTTCAGCATGTTGTCTAGATTTTATTACCCCATTTTTTCTATTTCGTTTTCTGATTCTCTTATACCTGCTGTATCCGCAATTTTTATCGGTATGTTGTGTATACATATATGTTCGTGTAATACATCTCTAGTGGTTCCTTCTATATCTGTTACTATTGCTCTTTCTTCATCTAAAAGGTGATTTAAAAACGATGATTTTCCCACATTGGGACGACCTAATATAACAGCGTCAATTTCCTGATTTTATGATCTTACCTATATCTGCTGTACTATAAAGTTTTTTTAAATCTTCAATTATGGGATTTAATTTTTTTTCTATATCAAGAGATTCTTCATCTGCATGTTCAGGATAATCTATCTGCATTTCTATAAACGCCATTATTTCAAGTATATCGTTTCTCATTTTTTCAATAACACCAGAAAAACTGCCACCTAAATGATTTAAGGAGCTTTTATGAGCCGCTTCTGTTTTTGATGTTATAATATCCATAACTGCTTCAGCTTGTACCAAATCTATTCGACCATTTAAAAATGCTCTTTTTGTAAACTCACCAGGCTCAGCATGTCTTGCACCATTCGAAAGGATTGCTTCCAGAACCTTTTGTAAACTTTTTACGCCGCCGTGACAATGTATTTCAACGACATCTTCTCTTGTATATGTTTTAGGAGCTTTCATGTAAGTTATCATACATTCGTCCAAAATATTACCATTATATTTTACTGTCCCAAAATACAGCTTGTGACTTGGAAAAGCTTTTTTATTAAAAAGATTTTTGCTATATCAAAGGATTCTAGTCCGCTTATCCGTATTATACCTATGCCACCTGTACCTATTGGTGTTGAAACAGCTGCAATAGTGTCGTCAGTTAATAACTTCATTTATATCGCCTCCTAAAAAAGGGGACTAATAAATATTTTATTTAATATTAAAAAAGGGGCTAATAAATATTTATTAGAACTCCCGTGAGGTTTTAATTATTTATTTATGTGCCCCCATTTTTATTAAAAAATTACCTTTTAGGGGAGATAACAATATTACGGTTAGGTTCTTCCCCTTCACTATAAGTAGTAACAAACCTATCATTTTGTAAAACAGAATGTATTATACGTCTTTCATATGGATTCATCGGCTCAAGCGTAACGCTTTTCCTTGTTGATTTTACTTTTCTAGCAATATTTATTGCTAAAGATTCAAGTGTTTCTTTTCTGCGTTTTCGATAGTTTTCAGTATCCAAAATAACGTTGATATATGGGGCTTCACCTTTATTAATAACTAAATTAACCAAATATTGGAGACTATCTAATGTTTGACCGTGTTTACCGATAAATACACCCATATGTTGTCCTGTCAGTGTTATTTCGAGGGTTTTATCTTTAACTTTGTTTCTACCGCCACTTCTAAACCCATAGCTGCGGCAATTTCTCTTAAAAATTCTTTAGCTTTTTTTTCAGGATTAAATTTTTCACAACAAGAACTCTAGCAAGACGGCTACCTATACCGAGTATACCTTTAGCGCCATTATCAAGAATAGTTATTTCAACATCTTGCCTTTCAGCTTTTAAAACTTTCAATGCCTCGTTTATTGCGTCATCCGCCGTTTTCCCCGTTTTTTCAATACTGTCCATTAAAACACCTCATTGTTTTTTTAATTGATAATACTTAGTTATAAGAGGCTGCTGCACTATCTGATAAAGACTTGAAACTATCCAATATAAACCAACACCTGCTGAAAAATTTACGGTCATAACACCTATCATTATAGGCATAACGAAAAGCATCATTTTTTGTGTCATTTGAGCATTAGCATCCATCGCCTTGTTTTGGCGGTTCATAAGCCATGACGAAAGGAAAGTTGTAGCAGCTGTCAAAATAGGAATGAGTATACCAGGGAAAGCAAGTCCTGAATATTCTACAAGATTGATGCCAAAGAAATATTCTATGTTTGTTTTTCCAACAGCATAGTGAAATAGATTGTCCAATATCAGAAGGCGCATTTGCAATAATATCGTTCCACATAGATGTTGTAAATTTATTAATACATGCCATTAGGTCCTCTGTTACGGCAAGGTCTATTTCATTTTATTAGGAATCATTTTTGAATCTAATACAAAGGTCTTAATATTGAAATATAATTAGGTATTTCATATATTTTTTCGGCAAGTCTACGGTACATATCGCCTAATGTACTTATAAAAAGATATGATTGCCGCATTAATAGCTTAAGGCAATGAATATAGGGAATGTAACCAACAAAGGTAAACAACCACCAAATGGATTAACTTTATTTTTTGAATATAGCTGTTGTATTTCCGTATTCATTTTTCGTTGTAGCTCGGGATCCTTGCTTTCACCATATTTTGCCTTTATTTTAGCCATTTCAGGTTGAAGTCTTCTGCATAGCAAGCATAGATTTTTGCTGTTTAAAAGATAAAGGCAGCATTAAAGTTCTTGCTACAATAGTAAGAAGTATGATGGAAATACCCAATGAATTAGATTGTATAAAGCTAAAGGTTATATTAAACAAATAATCAAGTATTATGCCCAGAAAATTAGTTACAGGACCAACTATAACACCAGGTTCTTTATCTATTACACCTGTCAGCAGCAAAACTGTATTAATCAATTACTTTTACCTCCTTAAAAAAATTATGGTACAGGGTCGTAGCCGCCTTTTCCGAAAGGATTGCATCTTAAAATCCTCCAAGCACTCAAAAAAAAACCCTTAATAGGTCCATACTTTGAAATGGCCGTATAAGCGTATTCAGAACAAGTTGGAGTAAAACGGCATGATGGTGGAGTATAAGGCGAAATTGCTTTTCGATAAAAGGTTATTAAAAATAATAAAAAATTTTTTTTAATCATATTACAAACCCTCTGCCAATTTATATAATGAATGCTTGCGTATAAGGTGGTGAAAAGATTTATTTATATCTAAAAAGGAGGCATCAGCAGCATTATGTCTAGCTATAATAACAATATCGTAGCCTACAGCCAGCTTATTTTCAGAAAGCCTATAGTTTTCTTTTATAAGACGAGTAACTCTGCTTCTTACAACGCTTTTGCCAACCTTTTTGCTTACCGAAACACCAAGGCGGTTAAAATCCTTGCCATTGGGATAAATATACATAACAAGATGACGGTTGGCTATAGATTTTCCTTTATTATACACAGTTTTAAATTCAAAATTTTTTTTAAGCGACAACAAAAAGCCCACATCCTCCGTTACAAGAGAGAAAGGCCACCGCAGTGACCTTTAAAAGCAATTAAGCTGATAGAACCTTTCTGCCGCTCCTGCGTCTATTTTTCAAAACTTTCCTACCATTGGCGGTAGACATTCTTTTTCTAAACCCATGCACCTTGCTTCTCTGAATTTTTTTTGGTTGAAATGTCCTTTTCAAATTAGGCACCTCCTTCAAGTCAACATATAAAATTTGATTAATTATAGTTGATAAAAATTAGTGCGTCAAGATTGAAATGAAATTTCCTAAATAAATTTCTTTAATTAGTGCTTATCCACATTTTTTTTGTTAATATAAATTTATGTTGTGAATTTTTTAGAGTTATTCACAATCTGTTGATAACTCTGTTGATAACTTTTTTTGCCCCTAAAAAATCTTTTTATATTCAGATTATTTTAAATTATCCACATATGTTGATAGACTTCTTTATATTTTTTTCCAATGAAGTTATTAACATATCCACATATTTATAGGTGTGAAAAGTTACTTTTAAATTTTAAGGAGAGAATATTCTATTATGGAGCACAATCTTGAATATTATTGGGAAGAATGTCAGCCCTTTTTTAAAAATTCTTTCAC
Source organism: Holotrichia oblita (assembly GCA_023690525.1). Classification (NCBI taxonomy): domain Eukaryota; kingdom Metazoa; phylum Arthropoda; class Insecta; order Coleoptera; family Scarabaeidae; genus Holotrichia; species Holotrichia oblita. The sequence continues at coordinate 6,695 of JALQSN010000979.1, forward strand.
ATCCGTTGTTTATGATTCTTGGATTAAAACTCTTGTTCCTTTAAAACTGGAAAATAACATACTTTATCTTCAAACGCCGGATTCGTTTGGTATAAGTATTATAGAACAAAGATATCTGCAAAAAATTAATCGTTGTTTAAAGGCTGTTACAGAACAGGATATATCCGCAAAAATAGTATCAGCAGAAGAAATGGACGGAACAGGCTTCAATACAAAAAAAATCTAAACTGCAACAAAGCGATTATATAACTAATTTAAAAACAAAGTATATATTTGAAACATTTGTAAGAGGAAAAAGCAATTCTTTGGCATTTGCGGCGGCTGTTGCTGTTGCTGAAGCACCCGGAAAAACTAAATTCAATCCCTTATTTGTATACGGCGGTGTTGGACTTGGAAAAACCCATCTTATGCACTCAATTGGAAACTATATTATAGATCAAGGGTTAGCTGGAAAGGTTCTTTATACCTCCAGTGAAAATTTTACAAACGAACTGATAACTTCCATAAGGAAAGATAAAAACCAAGAGTTTAGAAATAAATACAGAGATATTGACGTTCTTCTTATAGACGATATTCAATTTCTATCTGATAAAGAAGGTACTCAAGAAGAATTTTTCCATACATTTAATACTCTTTACGACGCTAACAAGCAAATTGTTATATCAAGCGACCAACCTCCCAATAGAGTTGAAAACCCTTGAAGAACGCCTTCGTTCCAGATTCGGTTCGGGTCTTATAGTAGATATTACTTCCCTGATTTTGAAACAAGAACAGCCATATTAGAAAAAAAGCGGAGCTTGACAACATTAAGGTAGATAAAAAATGTCATGCAGTTTATTGCAAAAAGTATAGTTTCAAATATCCGCGAGCTTGAGGAGCATTAAATAAAGTTGCCGCTTATGCAAAACTTTCAAACACTGAAATCACTATGGACCTTACTGAAAGAGCTTTAAAGGATTTAATAAGCGAAAACCAAAAAAGAGAAATAAACGTTACTTATATACAAGAAATAGTAGCTAATTATTATAATCTTACACCTGATGAAATACGTTCAAAAAAACGCACTCAAAGTATAACATACGCTCGTCATGTGGCTATGTATCTATGCCGTAAAAATGCTTGGAGATTCCTTAACTCAAGTAGGAGCTGCTTTTGGGGGAAGGGATCATACAACTGTTATACACGGATGCTCTAAAATTTCAGAAGAAGTAGAGGTTAACTTCATCTTTAAAAAATTCTTTTTACATTAGAAAAGAAAATTAAAGGTGAATAATTATAAAATTGTTCATTATTTAAAAAGTTATTAACAATGTATTGTGATATAAAAAAATAAATAAATATTTCTGGTCTTTTGACCTTATTTTTATGTGAATAACTATGTTTATTGCCTTGTGTAAATTTTGTGGATAATTTATTTTTTATTTTTGCCTGTGGAAAGTGTTTATAAGTCCAAAGTTTTATGTGTGTTTTTAACATAGTTGTTAAACGCATTTTTTGTTGTCATATATGGGTTTGCAGGGGTTTTCCACATATCCACAGCCCCTACTACTACTACTACTATAAAATAATTATATTTATGAACTAAAAAGGGGAAAACTTTTATGAAACTTAGTTGCTCTAAAGACGAGCTTATTTATAATATCAGTATAGTGTCGAAAGCCGTAACCGGTCGTACACCTATTCCAATTTTAGAATGTATACTGCTTACGGCCGATGAAACTGGTTTTAAGCTTATGGCAAACGATATGGAAATGGGTATTGAAACAACACCTATTGAGGCAGAAATAGATGAACATGGCAGCGTAGCTTTAGAAGCAAAGATTTTTTCTGAAATAGTAAGAAAACTTCCAGGTGATATGGTTTATATTAATTCAGACCAGCTAACGTTACCTTATAAAATCCGGCCGTTCGGAATTTAAAATATTGGGACAACCTGGCGACGAATTTCCCTTTTTGCCTGTTATAGAGAAAAAAGAGGTTTTTGTAGAATAAATTCGCAAGTATTAAGAAATATGATAAGGCAAACTATATTTTCTGTTGCTGTAGAGGATAAGCGTCCTGTTTTAACAGGGGAGCTATTTGAGGTAAAAATAATATTTTAAATTTAGTAGCAGTAGATGGCTTTAGAGTTTCAGTACGTACAGGTAGTATAAACGCCTATACTGAAGAAAATGATACAAAAGTAATATCTATAGAAAGAGCAAAAGAGATAGTTGATTTATCGGTAGTAATACCGTCTAAAACATTAAGTGATATAAGTAAAATTTTACCTAACGAAAGTGAATCGGATATAACTGCGTATTTTACAGAAAGGCATTCACTCTTTGAAATGCCTGAATGTATTGTTGTATCTCGTTTAATAGATGGTGATTTCTTAAAATACGAGCAAGCCTTTGCTACAGATAGTAAACTTAAAATAAATATATCAAGAAATGAATTTATGAGTAGCCTTGAAAGATCTACTCTTATTTCCAGAGATGCAAAGAAAAATCCAGTTAAAATAGAGGTAGATGACGACAAGTTTATAATAACCTCACAAACTGAGATGGGGCGTTCTTACGAAGAAATACAAATAAATGCTACAAATCAAAAGTTAGAAATATCCTTTAACCCTAAATATTTAATAGACGTATGTAAGGTTATAGAAAGCGATGACATAACACTAGAAATGTCTACCAACCTTGCACCATGTATAATGACGGATTAATGAGAGGCAATGATGGCCTAGATTACAAGTATTTAATACTGCCATTACGATTAAAAAGACTATTTTAAAAATTCGTAGAAGTATTTAATGTAACAGGTAAAAACTGTAACAAATTCAACATTTCTACAAAAGGTTTTATTTAATATAGAAAAAGTGAATAAACTTAACCAGACGGAGATTAAAAAATATGAATGTAACAGGCATAAGCCTTCAAAATTTTAGGAATATTGAAAATGCCGACATAGAATTACATAATGGCGTAAACATATTTTATGGCGATAACGCTCAAGGAAAACCAATTTACTTGAGGCCGTTTATTTTTGTGCCACCGGAAGATCACAACGGACAAATTTAGATAGGGATATAGTTGGGTTAGGCAAAACAGAAGCTCATGCTAGAGTGAATGTTTTTAATGACGGGCTTTTAAATAGAATAGATGTACATTTAAAAAAAGAATCTAAAAAGGAATAGCCGTAAATGGTGTACCTGTAAAAAAGCTAGGCGACCTTTTTGGTGTTCTTTTAGTTGTTATATTTTCTCCTGAGGATTTGTCACTTATAAAAATGGGGCCTTCAGAAAGACGGAAATATATGGATATAGAGCTGTGCCAGCTTAGTCCTATTTATTATTATGAGCTTCAACAGTACTATAAGGTATTAAAACAAAGGAATTTTCTTTTAAAGGATATTCAAAAGAAAAAGCTGATAAGGATTCTCTTTTTGTTTGGGATGAACAATTAGTTTTCCATGGAAAGAAAATAATAAACATGCGGCAGGAGTTTATTGAAAAAATAAATAAAATAGCTGCTAAAGTACACAATGACATAACAAATAGTAAAGAAAAACTTCAAATAATTTATGAACCTTGTGTATTACCTATAGATTTTAATAAAAAGCTAGAAAAAGCATGCAGAAAGAGATATTTTACAAGGAACTACATCTGTAGGAATACATAAAGATGAGGTTGCATTTTTAATAGATCAATTGGATACAAAAATTTACGGTTCGCAAGGGCAGCAACGTACTGCTGCTTTATCTGCGAAATTGGCACAAATATATATGATAGAGGAGGAAAAAGGATTTTTTCCTGTTTTATTGTTAGACGATGTTTTGTCTGAGCTTGACGGAACAAGGCAAAAATATCTTATAGAGAGTATATCTCAAATTCAAACGCTTATTACATGTACTGGTGTTGAAGAATTATTAAAAAAATTTAAAGAAAAAGTCAATGTTTATAGAGTTATTGATGGTAAATATGATATAATAAAGGGAAAATAAATTACTGGAGTGTTTTTTTTGTTTATACATATAGGTGAGGATCATTCTGTACCGTTGTACGATGTTATCTGCATATTAAATTGCCAAACTACAAGTTTTTGCAAAAACAATGATGCTAATAAATCTGCGATAATTATGAAAGACGGTAACGTTTATTATTCCAAAATAAGCTCTGCCACCTTATATAAACGCTTTAAAAAAGAGTAATGGGAGGATGGTAACACTATAAATTAGTACTATTTTATGTAGGTTTGATAATCACCCCAAGAACTATAGATTTTAAAGGAGATAAAAATGTCGCAAGAGTATAATGAAAGTCAGATACAAATTTTAGAGGGACTTGAAGCTGTTAGAAAGCGTCCAGGTATGTACATTGGAAGTACGTCTGCTAAGGGTCTGCATCACTTAGTGTATGAGTTAGTAGATAATGCTGTGGATGAAGCTATCGCTGGTTTTTGTGATAGCTTACACGTAATTATTCATCCTGATAATACTGTTTCGGTGGAAGATAACGGTCGTGGTATACCTGTAGGTATTCACCCTCAAAAGGAATATCCACTGTGGAGGTTGTTTTTACCATACTGCATGCAGGCGGTAAGTTCGGCGGATCAGGGTATAAGGTATCAGGCGGTTTACATGGTGTAGGTGCATCTGTTGTAAATGCTCTTTCAGAATGGCTTGTAGTCCAAATATTTATTGACGGAAAAATATATGAGCAAAAATACGAAAGAGGAAATCCTTTATCTGAACTCAAAGTTATAGGTGAAACGGATAAGACAGGAACATTTATCCATTTTAAACCTGATGATACCATTTTTGAAGAAACTATTTATTCATTTGACACATTGAAGCAAAGACTTCAAGAGAAACTGCTTTTTTAACAAAGGATTAAAAATAAATCTTGTAGACAAAAGAGAAGGCTTAGAAAAAGAAAAAGGTATATCACTATGAGGGCGGTATAAAACAATTTGTTTCTCATATAAATAAAAACAAAACTCCAATATTCGATAAGGTTTTTTATGCTGAAGGCACAAAAGAAGACGTTTATGTTGAGGTGGCTATTCAGTATAACGATGGTTTCTTAGAAAATGTGTATACGTTTGTAAACAATATTAATACTACAGACGGTGGTACTCATTTAGCAGGTTTTAGATCAGGTCTCACAAAAACCATAAATGAATACGGACGCAAATTTAATATTTTAAAGGATAACGATAAAAACCTATCAGGCGATGACGTTAGGGAAGGTTTAACGTCTGTTATAAGTATAAAAATAAAAGACCCTCAATTTGAAGGTCAAACAAAAACAAAGCTTGGCAACAGCGAAGCACGTACTGCTGTTGAAGCTATTGTAACAGAATATATGGAATATTTTTTTAGAAGAAAACCCTAATATAGCTAAAATAATACTTGAAAAGGGCTTAGTAGCATCAAGAGCAAGAGATGCAGCAAAAAAAGCAAGAGAGCTTGTAAGAAGAAAATCTGTTCTTGAAAATGGCAGACTTCCCGGAAAACTAGCTGATTGCTCTGAAAAAGATCCTGAAAAATGTGAGATTTATTTAGTGGAAGGGGATTCAGCTGGAGGTTCGGCTAAAAATGCCCGTACTCCAAAAACACAAGCGATACTTCCATTAAGAGGTAAAATTTTAAACGTTGAAAAATCCCGTTTAGATAAGATTTTATCAAACGAGGAAATACGGGCAATGATAACAGCGTTTGGAACAGGCATACATGAGGATTTTGACGTAAATAAGCTGCGATATCATAAAATAATAATAATGACAGATGCGGATGTTGACGGGTCACATATACGTACTCTTTTGCTTACCTTTGTTTACCGTTTTATGACGCCATTAATAACCGGTAAAGTTTATATAGCTCAGCCTCCTTTATATCTTGTAGAAAAAGGAAAAAAAAGAAATATTACGTTTATAACGATAAAGAGTTGCAAAATCTTATAAATGAAATAGGCAGGGAAGGTATAAAGCAGCCTATGCAGCGTTATAAAGGTCTTGGTGAAATGGATGCGGAGCAGCTTTGGGAAACAACTATGGACCCAGCAAAGAGAATACTTTTAAAAGTAACTATCGAGGATGCCATAGCCGCAGACCAAATATTTACACAGTTAATGGGCGATAAAGTAGAGCCTAGACGTGAATTTATTCAGGAATACGGAAAGTATGTTACCAATCTGGACGTATAATTAATTTTAGGGGAAAAAAACAATGGATGATTTAGAAAAGATAGATAAAATAATAGACGTAGATATAGAAGTTGAAATGAAAAAGGCATATATAGAATATGCCATGAGCGTTATTGTAGCCAGAGCGTTGCCTGATGTAAGGGACGGTTTAAAGCCTGTTCACAGGCGTATTTTGTATGCAATGAATGAGCTTAGCCTAGACCCTACTAAGGCGCATAAAAAATCTGCGCGTATAGTGGGCGATACTATGGGTAAATATCACCCACACGGTGATTCATCTATATATGACGCTATGGTTCGTATGGCGCAAGATTTTAATATGCGTTATATGCTTGTAGACGGTCATGGTAATTTTGGTTCGCTTGATGGTGATTCGGCAGCGGCGCCAAGGTATACTGAGGCTAGGCTTAGCAAAATATCTACAGAGTTATTGGCAGATATAGAAAAAGAAACGGTAGATTTTACACCTAACTATAACGAAGAATTTTTAGAACCTACGGTACTCCCTTCAAGATACCCAAATCTTCTTGTAAACGGGTCGTCAGGTATAGCAGTAGGTATGGCTACAAATATACCACCTCATAATCTAAATGAAGTTATAGATGGTATTTTAATGGTTATAGATAACCATGTAAATGAGGATAGGGAAACAGATGTAGAGGAGCTTTTACAAGTAATAAAAGGTCCTGATTTTCCTACAGGCGCAACGATATATGGTAAAAATGGTATAAAGGAAGCTTTCCGCACTGGCAGGGAAAGGTATGTGTAAGAGCCAATGCTACAATCGAGCCAATGCATAATGGCAGAGAAATGATAGTAGTTACAGAGATACCTTATCAAGTAAATAAAGCTAGATTAGTTGAAAAAATAGGCGAATTAGTAAAAGAAAAAGAATAGATGGCATATCCGATTTAAGGGATGAAACTGATAGAAACGGTATCCGTATAGTAATAGAGCTTAAAAAGGATGCTAATGCTAACGTAATTTTAAATCAACTTTATTCGTTTTCGCAAATGCAAGAAAATATAGGAATAATAATGCTATGTCTTGTTAACCAAGAGCCAAAAATATTGAATCTAGCACAAATGCTCCATCATTATTTAGAACACCAAAAACAGGTTGTTTTAAGAAGGACGCAATTTGACTTAAATAAGGCTCTAAAAAGGGCGCACTTATTAGACGGATTTTTAAAGGCATTAGACCATATAGATGAAGTAATAAACACAATACGTTCATCAAGGGATATATCCATAGCTAAAACACGTTTAATTGAAAGATTCGATTTTTCTGAAGAACAGTCTACCGCTATTGTAAACATGCGTTTAGGTAGCTTGACAGGCTTAGAGCGTGAAAAGCTAGAAAAAGAATATGCGGAGCTTAAAGAGCTTATAAAAGAACTGGAGCTTATAATAAACGATGAAAAGAAGCTATATGCAGTAATAAAAGAGGAGCTTCTTATAATAAAAACAAAATACGGCGATGAACGTAGAACAGAAATAGTAGCATATGATGGCGAAATAGATTTAGAAGACCTTATTGACGAGGAAATGAGTGTTATAACCTTAACTCATTTTGACTATGTGAAGAGATTACCTTTAAACACATACAAAAGCCAAAATAGGGGCGGCAAAGGTATAATGGGTATGCAAACTCGTGATGAGGATTTAGTAAAAAATATGTTTATAGCTAGCACTCATGATTATCTAATGTTCTTTACAAGTGCAGGAAAGGTTTACAGAATTAAAGCTTATGAAATAAAGGAAGCAGGAAGAACAGCAAGGGGTACGGCAATAGTAAACCTTTTAAATATAAGCGGTGAAAAAATAACTGCTGTAATACCTATGCGCGATATGGCAGTAGACGGATACTTAATGATGATTACCAAAAGGGAATAGTAAAGAAGACCGAAATATCTGCATTTGTTAATATTAGGGCAAAGGTATGATAGCCGTAAATCTTCGTGAGGATGACGAGCTTATATCAGTGCTTAAAACCGATGGTAAACAAGAAATACTTATTGCTACACAAAAGGGAATGGGCATTAGGTTTAATGAGGAAGACATTCGTGGTATGGGAAGATCTGCATCGGGAGTTCGCGGTATAAAATTAAAGAGCGGCGA
>JALQSN010000980.1:0-14974 GCA_023690525.1 Holotrichia oblita
TCAGGATGAGGTATTGTTCTATTGTGAAGTACGGTCGTCAAAGGACACCGCCGATACAAATGTTTGTTGAGCCGTTTATCTATCTTTCAGTATGTCGTACGTCTCCTACTACTGTCTTCGTCTTTCATTCGCATGCATCATGTATGAGAGTGAACGTATTTTGAAAAGACGAGAAGAAAAGCCGACGATATTTGTGTGGCTCACGTATGCAGAATATCATTAAACGCATAAAGCATCTCCATTTCAGGATTAACTCCACATCTATATAGAAGAAGATAAGTGGAACAAAATATGTGAAGTGGAGTCTATAACTTCAACGTTATCATCGTAATTTGACAGAAATGGGCGTTTAAACCATAACTATTATCAACATATGAGAGCTATTTGCATACAGTATGCGAAGGTATACATTTTCGTCCTGGTAAGTAAAATATTACGCCAATAATAATTTCAATAAAATCGGAATATTTAACAAAGCACAGTAAATGTGATGTGATATTAAGAAACAAACAACTGGCGTTTAGAAGGTGATACTAGCCATGATAATAACTTGGGATTTACAATAAGAGGTATTGATATGAGTTAACATCATTAAAACTTACTATTGTTTGTAAAAAAATCCAAGGAATAATTATTTGGAATATAAGGCATTCAGTTTGAGACAATTTTGTAATGATGATGCAAAGGCGCCTGTGGGTGCATCTCACTGAAAAACTAGGTCATTGTCAAACAAATAGGCATTATTTGAAATACAAACATGAACAATGTTAACAAAAGATTCGATCTTCGTACATTTAAAATACATGAAGCCCTAGAAAGAAAGCTAACTGGTGATAACAACATCCAATGCCTATTAATTATGCTCGTGAAAACAAGTCAACTAATACAGAGTTTTGCAGCATTTTAGACTTTTACCATCTTTATTCGTGACGTTTGGAAGGAGTTTACGACTTGTATAGCGCTATGTAAATTCTGAAACATACTTCACATCAGTTACACTTACATGAGATGGTTGGACAATGAATACGCATATGGTTTATGTCAAATTTTAGTTATAATCCAAAAAATAGCTATGTTCGATTACACTAATTATAACAATAGAAACATGTAAATATCTTACAGGAGGCGTAGCTACAATCCCAAAAAAGTTCTAACAATTAGGAAACAACATGGTAATTTCGTATGTAGTGTTTTTCAAACTTTCTTGTGAGTAACTGGTAACTATAGAATTGGTAAATAAGAAAGAATAATGAAGTAAATGTGTGAACTATTTAGACAGATTAAAATTAAGTGATTTTGTTCAAGAAATATATCTATAGAAGTTGGAACCCGAATATCCTAATATGTAAGTTCCTGACGTATGTGAGTACAGGCATAGATGGTTGATTGCCAAATTAATTTGATACATCTAGTCAAATACTTTAGAATATCTTCATTACTTTAGTAGCACAACATAAAACTGCACTGTAGATTATTTATTGATTACAACCATTGGCCAAGGCGGCTAATATTAAGTTATAACTTCATAAATATTTTTAAAGTTGGCGTTTCAATTTGCAGTTGGTGATTACTTTTCCCATTGACACTTAACATTGTGAGTCGATTTGTAATTAAGTAATTACCGGTATGTAGTATTTATTTGCAGATATTTCATTGCGGATGGGGCATGCATGGACGTGTTTGTAGTATTTGCTTCAGCGGATAATATACCTATACTTTAAGAGAACATCCTGCAGATGGCAGCTGACCATATTTATGGTTCTGTAGGTAGGCTGATAATTGAATAAAGTGCTATTTGAATATGCAACTGAATAATTAACCAACGCTATTTTGATATTAACGTATCTCATGAATGCAAACAATACTCTTCCTTATTGCATTTACTGTTTATCCTTATGTAAATTGAACAACATTTTCTATCGCTACGAATTATACAGGTTGATGTAATTATGTGTTTATCTAAATAAGTGTATGTATGTGACAAAATAAGAAACAAAAATATATCGTGTTGATAAGACGAAGAATTGGTAATACTGAAGATCTAGTTAGTCAAAACAACAGGACCGAATAACAGGAGACAAATCATAGAATGAACAAAAACCGTCGCAGAGTTGAAGACTTATGAGAAAAGAGAAATATAATTAATGGTGAAACTTTCAACGATAGTTACATTAACATAGTTGGCTCACATCAACACTGACAACAAACAAATCAAAAAAAAAGTGATGAAAGCGAGGCAGTGGCTGGAAAGAAAAACCAAAAAGGAAAACTTGTTATAAAGATATTTAAAAAGCTATAGGGAGGAATGGCCAGTGGTACACGGTGTCAGGTGGGCCATCAGATACCCTAGTTTAGTAGAGTACTTTATAATGTCGCATGCTTTTTACGAATAAGTACGTAAATAATAAATTTTCAAAATAAGTATTGTAGAATGCTGCTAAAAGTATACCCAAAAAATAGCGCCAAGTTTAAAAGCCACTGATGAACATAATTTACAAGCATATGTAGATTGTGTAATTCGAAAGCATAGATGTAGCGCAATAAAATTGACTACAGATGTTGTGCTGAATCAGCATAGCTTATACTCACGAGGAGAGAAACATAGTTCTGCAAAGTAGAAAAGCATTAACAACGAGAGTTCCTTTCTCGAGTAATCCGTATTAGAGCACCACAACAAAGCATGGAGCCTATCAGGTCCTGGATAAGACGTCAAAGGATGGTCACCAAACTTCATCTCGTTTCGATAGCATTTCAACATTAATCGCTAATATCTAATGTTTACATTCTTCAGGTTTAACTTAGATGGATTTGATAGATTATCTCACTGGTTATAAGGCAGTTAAACGAGTATACAAAATCAAAAATTCAATTAGTAAATCTTAATGAGGAACAAGAAGAAGATTTAAAAGGGAAATTAGATCTGTTTTACGTGAATTTCAATTTCTGTCAACAAGTACGGAGAATGTCTAAACTAAGGTTTTGAGCTGCCAAATTATTTAATGAACAATGAAAATTTAATCCACAATGATTTGAAAGACCCGCATTCAATGATATTACAGTTCGCACCAAAGGCAAACGAACAACATACATATGATGTATAACAGAACTAGGTGTCCAAATATTGTTGAACGATATCCCAAACAGGTTTGTTCTTAGCAGGATGTTGTTATCGAAAATATTGATGAATACAAAATATACGAACGGGTCGATGGCCGCAGTGGTTAGGCGGCTGACTATTGTTGTGAGAGGACGATAGGTGCCGGGGTTCAATTCTTTGGAGGGACGGTGACATTTTTTCAGAGAGTTTAATCCCGGATCGACTTGCCGTTCGCTGTTGGGAGCAAAGTGATTAACAGCGCGGCATCATAAAAGGCGATATGATGCTGTCACAAAGCCATTTAAACACAACTTACACACACTAAACTACACCGCAAGAGTTGCAGTGATAGCCAGACAAGTAATACAGCTTACGGAGTCACTGCAACTAGGCACCCACCACACATAAAAAAAAAATATTGAAACAAAAATTTGTTAATGCTTATACAGATGTAAGTGATAGTAATCTTTTCAGGTCATCAATTATTATTAAAACTAGTTGACCCCACCCAAACTCTTCGAGTTTGGTCTAAGCTGACCCATCCCAAGTATTCGAATTTAGACCGAACTCTTCCGGCCCACCGACCAGCATTTCCGCTAATCTTAACCCGCTCCAAAATCATGTGTACGTCAGATATGCCGCCATCTATTAACATAGAGTTAAGTTATTTTGTGAAGTGCGGTTATTGCTTTTGTTCTTGTGGAAAACTATTTATTTTAACGCCTACTTCATAATAAACTGTTTTAATCCTATTTACTTGTTCTATATGCTGTGAAAATTTTGGCAGTCAACCTCCTTACACACTGTATGTTATCGTAATATCAATAGCAAAATATTTTCATCATACTGCGCTCGTGTGCACGCTACTGAGTTTGTCATTCACGATGGCTTTAAAAAAAGAAAAGCAAAACAATGTATTCAGTGAATTTTACGTTGATATCGTCATTTATACGGGATATTTGTATCTAACTTGTAACATAATCGTAGTATTACATCTCGCATTGAAATAATTACGGACACTGTTTGTAGCTATGAATATTTAAATCATCCTTCCACAATTTATATACTTTATCAAATAGAATATTGACAAATGTGTTTATCATGATATATATAGTATGAAATATTTTAAGTGCGTTATAATATCCATGGCATGCATGGTCCCTTTAGGTCGGAGTGGCGGTATGAATCTCGATGCTACCCCGCGACTATCACCTCCCGTTCGAGGCGGTTTTACCAAACGTACATACGCATAAGTAGGCGGATTTGAAATTTTGAAAATCGTCGTAATAATTTATTATTTCATTCCTTGTTTGTACATTATTGTTTTCGTAAATATATATTTGTGGAAATAAAAAGATGGTATCAAAGAAGACTCCCTTACCTCTGTGAGCATGTGTAGGTTAAAGTAAAAAAAGTAATGAAATATTATTTAATTATACATTTAATTAAAAATAGAATATTTTCGCAGTAACTCCTAATTTTTTTATTTTTTGTTCCTTGTCGTAAATGAAAAATAAATTTTAACTATATTCCTCTATAAACAAAATTCAAAAAAAAAACAGATACGTCGTAGAGGGGGTTTGAACCTAGTACCATCCGATTCGAAGCCGAAGACCTAAGCGTCACGCCACCGTCGCTCGTATGAAAGGGTATTTTATATACGCGTATATAAATAATATATTTTCTAAAATCGAGTTTGGCAGAGGAAAATCAAAAAAATAAGCCGTTTAGAAGGGCGTTGGAATTTTGAAATTTTGACGATCAATATTGTTCACATGGGCAATTCGCTGGAGACGACCTGCAAGGCGACGCTAAATCGGACGCCGCCGCCGCGACGCAGAAAGATTTTAGTTTTAATCGGAAAAAAAAAAAATTTCCCGAAAATATCCAAGTACTCGCCGAGAAGAATATATTCGGACATAGATAGTTTTGGCGTAGCGTCAACCGTTCGGGAGATAAACGCGAATTTCCGACTAATCTGAAAACATCGCGAAAAGTCAAGGTCGGTTCGCCGGAAAACCTAGCCATTTGTATAGAACAATTCTTTAGGCGTCTATCGACACCCTACGTGTGGATTTTCCTCCTTCCGTAAGGTCGCAGGAGGGACGCCCAATCAACTCTACAATCACCAATTAGTATAGTAAAAGAGCGGAATATGGCTGTCTTGATTGAATAAAACCCGCTATACAGGCACTTTCCAAAATGAATGTCCATATTTCAGGGAAGGGTTTTTTTTTTTTTTTTGCTGGACGTAGCGGGATCGTATATTAGTCGTCATGATAAAAAGAAAACTTCATATGAACATATGACCTAAAGGTCTTAGCTTTTGAGATACAGGGTGATAAAGTTTTCGAAAATAAATAGTTTTTTTTGCTGACGTAGCGGGATCGCATACTACTCGTCATGATAAAAAGAAAACTTCATATGAACATATGACCTAAAGGTCTTAACTTTTGAGATACAGGGTGATAAAGTTTTCGAAAATAAATAGTTTTACATTAATTCCTGTAAAACTATGTATGTATCATAGAGAGGCATTATTGAGTGTTCCACATTTTTTTTTAATTCCACCAGTGGCGTTCGTACGGAATTTCAGCTACCTACTTTGACAGACGTTTAGGTCACACGTTCATATGAAGTTTTGTTTTTAAAATAGACTAAAAAATCGTTCCCTGAAATATTGACATTCAATTTCCCCTGTATACATTGGAGAGCGGAGAAAAAAAATTGACCCCCTTAAAGACGCGCTGGAGAGATAAAAAAATGTATGCAAAAAGACTTTTTGACTCTTTCGAAAATATGTAGATATATACTTAGTATAATCTCGATAATACACTGAACTATATACGATTTTAGTATAAGTAACGATGAGAATTATCAAAAAATAATAAGCGGTTTAGAAAGGCGTTGGAACATTGAAATTTTGGAAATCGTCGTAATAATTTATTATTTCATTCCTTGTTTGTACATTATTGTTTTCGTAAATATATATTTGTGGAAATAAAAAGATGGTATCAAAGAAGAGTTATTACTACTTGTGAGTATGTGTAGGTTAAAGTAAAACAAATAATGAAATATTATTTAATTATACATTTAATTAAAAATAGAATATTTTCGCAGTAGCTCCTATTTTTTTATTTTTTGTTCCTTGTCGTAAATGAAAAATAAATTTTAACTATATTCCTCTATAAACAAAATTAAAAAAAAAAACAGATACGTCGTAGAAGGGGTTTGAACCTAGTACCATCCGATTCGAAGCCGAAGACCTAAGCATCACGCCACCGGCGCTCGTATGAAAGGGTATTTTATATACGCGTATATGAATAATATATTTTCTAAAATCGAGTTTGGCAGAGGAAAATCAAAAAATAAGCCGTTTAGAAGGGCGTTGGAATTTTGAAATTTTGACGATCGATATTGTTCACATGGGCAATTCGCTGGAGACGACCTGCAAGGCGACGCTAAATCGGACGTCGCCGCCGCGACGCAAAAAGATTTTAGTTTTAATCGGAAAAAAATTTTTCCCGAAAATATCCAAGTACTCGTCGAGAAGAATATATTCGGACATAGATAGTTTTGGCGTAGCGTCAACCGTTCGGGAGATAAACGCGAATTTCCGACTAATCTGAAAACATCGGGAAAATCTTACAGGATTCGGACGTTCGCTGCGGGAAACCTAGACAGTTGATTAGAAAAATCCTTTAGGCGTCGATCGACACCCCCTTTTCGAGTTTAGTCCTTCCGTAAGGTCCCAGGAGGGGAGCCCCGTTTACCTCTACAATCACCAATTAGTATAGTATAAAGAGCGGAATATGGCTGTCTTGATTGAATAAAACCCGCTATACAGGCACTTTCCAAAATGAATGTCCATATTTCAGGGAAGGGTTTTTTTTTTTTTTTTTTGCTGGACGTAGCGGGATCGTATATTAGTCGTCATGATAAAAAGAAAACTTCATATGAACATATGACCTAAAGGTCTTAGCTTTTGAGATACAGGGTGATAAAGTTTTCGAAAATAAATAGTTTTTTTTTTTTGCTGGACGTAGCGGGATCGTATATTACTCGTCATGATAAAAAGAAAACTTCATATGAACATATGACCTAAAGGTCTTAACTTTTGAGATACAGGGTGATAAAGTTTTCGAAAATAAATAGTTTTTTATTAATTCCTGTAATACCACTTTAGATATTTTAATGAAACGTGGTATACGTGTAGTATGTATCAAGAGGCATTATTGAGTGTTCCCCATTTTTTTAATTCCACCAGTGGCGTTCGTACGGAATTTCAGCTACCTACTTTGACAGACGTTTAGGTCACACGTTCATATATAAGTTTATATAAGTTTCCTTTTTAAAATACATCATAAAATCGTTCTCTAAAATATTGACATTCAATTTCCCCTGAATGTATACAAATAAGACTTTTAGCTCTTTCGAAAATATGTAGATATATACTTAGTATAATCTCGATAATACACTGACATACAGATAATTAAACTATTCTTACTTGTTTCATATTTTTAAATTACTTTTAGACATGGAGAGATGTTTGTAATTATTACTACTTGTGGTATTTATTGAACCACAAAATAAGAAACGATTTTTAGTATAAATAATAACGTTTTTCCAATCGGACAATTGTAAAAAATTGGAAATTCTTTAACGCATTTAATGATTCATCGTGTTTTTTAATTATTATTTCTTGTGTTTCGTCGCCGTTGAAATGAAGACTTCTTTATTTTATATATTATTCTTTTCAATCATTAATAAAAAAAAACAAAAAACCAAAGAAAAAAGCCATAGTATCCCTCGTCGAGATTTGAACGCCGTACCTCTAGCGCCGTGGGCCACCGTCCGTTCCGATGCGCCACAGGAGCTCGTAAATTCGAGATATCATATTCTCATATAGAAATATCTAGTACCTATCTGTTTTGAGGAATTTTGGCGACGTTTATCAAAAAATAAGCGGTTTAGAAAGGCGTTGGAACTTTGAAATTTTGGAAATCGTCATTATAAATACGGCCGGTTCGGCGGTCACGTCTGGGAAAGCGTCGTCTTATTGGGCGTCGGCGCCCCGACGCTGTATTTTTTAGTTTTAATCGGAAAAATTTTTTCCCCAAAATAACCAAGTACTCGTCGAGGAGAATATGTTCGGACATGAATAGTTTTGGCGTAGCGTTAACCGTTCGGGAGATATAAGCGCTCAAAGTCCGCTCCAACGCGAATTTTTAATTCGTTTGCTAATCTTACAGGATTCGGACGTTGGTCTGCGGCGAAACCTAGACAGTTGATTAGAAAAATCCTTTTCCCGTCGATCGGCACCCCCTTTTCGAGTTTAGTCCTTTCGTAAGGTCTCAGGAGGGTGCCCCGTTTACCTCAACGACACCAATTATTATATACTAAAGAGCGGAATATGGCTGTCTTGATTGAATAAAACCCGCTATACAGGCACTTTCCAAAATGAATGTCCATATTTCAGGGAAGGTTTTTTTTTTTTTTTTTTGCTGGACGTAGCGGGATCGTATATTAGTCGTCATGATAAAAAGAAAACTTCATATGAACATATGACCTAAAGGTCTTAGCTTTTGAGATACAGGGTGATAAAGTTTTCGAAAATAAATAGTTTTTTTTTTTTTTTTGCTGGACGTAGCGGGATCGTATATTAGTCGTCATGTTAAAAAGAAAACTTCATATGAACATATGACCTAAAGGTCTTAACTTTTGAGATACAGGGTGATAAAGTTTTCGAAAATAAATAGTTTTTTATTAATTCCTGTAATACCACTTTAGATATTTTAATGAAACGTGGTATACGTGTAGTATGTATCAAGAGGCATTATTGAGTGTTCCCCATTTTTTTTTTTAATTCCACCAGTGGCGTTCGTACGGAATTTCAGCTACCTACTTTGACAGACGTTTAGGTCACACGTTCATATATAAGTTTATATAAGTTTCCTTTTTAAAATACATCATAAAATCGTTCCCTAAAATATTGACATTCAATTTCCCCTGAATGTATACAAATAAGACTTTTTAGCTCTTTCGAAAATATGTAGATATATACTTAGTATAATCTCGATAATACACTGACATACAGATAATTAAACTATTCTTACTTGTTTCATATTTTTAAATTACTTTTAGACATGGAGAGATGTTTGTAATTATTACTACTTGTGGTATTTATTGAACCACAAAATAAGAAACGATTTTTAGTATAAATAATAACGTTTTTCCAATCGGACAATTGTAAAAAATTGGAAATTCTTTAACGCATTTAATGATTCATCGTGTTTTTTAATTATTATTTCTTGTGTTTCGTCGCCGTTGAAATGAAGACTTCTTTATTTTATATATTATTCTTTTCAATCATTAATAAAAAAAAACAAAAAACCAAAGAAAAAAGCCATAGTATCCCTCGTCGAGATTTGAACGCCGTACCTCTAGCGCCGTGGGCCACCGTCCGTTCCGATGCGCCACAGGAGCTCGTAAATTCGAGATATCATATTCTCATATAGAAATATCTAGTACCTATCTGTTTTGAGGAATTTTGGCGACGTTTATCAAAAAATAAGCGGTTTAGAAAGGCGTTGGAACTTTGAAATTTTGGAAATCGTCATTATAAATACGGCCGGTTCGGCGGTCACGTCTGGGAAAGCGTCGTCTTATTGGGCGTCGGCGCCCCGACGCTGTATTTTTAGTTTTAATCGGAAAAAAATTTTTTCCCCAAAATAACCAAGTACTCGTCGAGGAGAATATGTTCGGACATGAATAGTTTTGGCGTAGCGTTAACCGTTCGGGAGATATAAGCGCTCAAAGTCCGCTCCAACGCGAATTTTTAATTCGTTTGCTAATCTTACAGGATTCGGACGTTGGTCTGCGGCGAAACCTAGACAGTTGATTAGAAAAATCCTTTTCCCGTCGATCGGCACCCCCTTTTCGAGTTTAGTCCTTTCGTAAGGTCTCAGGAGGGTGCCCCGTTTACCTCAACGACACCAATTATTATATACTAAAGAGCGGAATATGGCTGTCTTGATTGAATAAAACCCGCTATACAGGCACTTTCCAAAATGAATGTCCATATTTCAGGGAAGGTTTTTTTTTTTTTTTTTGCTGGACGTAGCGGGATCGTATATTAGTCGTCATGATAAAAAGAAAACTTCATATGAACATATGACCTAAAGGTCTTAGCTTTTGAGATACAGGGTGATAAAGTTTTCGAAAATAAATAGTTTTTTTTTTTTGCTGGACGTAGCGGGATCGTATATTACTCGTCATGTTAAAGAGAAAACTTCATATGAACATATGACCTAAAGGTCTTAACTTTTGAGATACAGGGTGATAAAGTTTTCGAAAATAAATAGTTTTTTATTAATTCCTGTAATACCACTTTAGATATTTTAATGAAACGTGGTATACGTGTAGTATGTATCAAGAGGCATTATTGAGTGTTCCCCATTTTTTTTTAATTCCACCAGTGGCGTTCGTACGGAATTTCAGCTACCTACTTTGACAGACGTTTAGGTCACACGTTCATATATAAGTTTATATAAGTTTCCTTTTTAAAATACATCATAAAATCGTTCCCTAAAATATTGACATTCAATTTCCCCTGAATGTATACAAATAAGACTTTTTAGCTCTTTCGAAAATATGTAGATATATACTTAGTATAATCTCGATAATACACTGACATACAGATAATTAAACTATTCTTACTTGTTTCATATTTTTAAATTACTTTTAGACATGGAGAGATGTTTGTAATTATTACTACTTGTGGTATTTATTGAACCACAAAATAAGAAACGATTTTTAGTATAAATAATAACGTTTTTCCAATCGGACAATTGTAAAAAATTGGAAATTCTTTAACGCATTTAATGATTCATCGTGTTTTTTAATTATTATTTCTTGTGTTTCGTCGCCGTTGAAATGAAGACTTCTTTATTTTATATATTATTCTTTTCAATCATTAATAAAAAAAAACAAAAAACCAAAGAAAAAAGCCATAGTATCCCTCGTCGAGATTTGAACGCCGTACCTCTAGCGCCGTGGGCCACCGTCCGTTCCGATGCGCCACAGGAGCTCGTAAATTCGAGATATCATATTCTCATATAGAAATATCTAGTACCTATCTGTTTTGAGGAATTTTGGCGACGTTTATCAAAAAATAAGCGGTTTAGAAAGGCGTTGGAACTTTGAAATTTTGGAAATCGTCATTATAAATACGGCCGGTTCGGCGGTCACGTCTGGGAAAGCGTCGTCTTATTGGGCGTCGGCGCCCCGACGCTGTATTTTTTAGTTTTAATCGGAAAAAAATTTTTTCCCCAAAATAACCAAGTACTCGTCGAGGAGAATATGTTCGGACATGAATAGTTTTGGCGTAGCGTTAACCGTTCGGGAGATATAAGCGCTCAAAGTCCGCTCCAACGCGAATTTTTAATTCGTTTGCTAATCTTACAGGATTCGGACGTTGGTCTGCGGCGAAACCTAGACAGTTGATTAGAAAATCCTTTTCCCGTCGATCGGCACCCCCCTTTTCGAGTTTAGTCCTTTCGTAAGGTCTCAGGAGGGTGCCCCGTTTACCTCAACGACACCAATTATTATATACTAAAGAGCGGAATATGGCTGTCTTGATTGAATAAAACCCGCTATACAGGCACTTTCCAAAATGAATGTCCATATTTCAGGGAAGGGTTTTTTTTTTTTTTTTTGCTGGACGTAGCGGGATCATTATATTAGTCGTCATGATAAAAAGAAAACTTCATATGAACATATGACCTAAAGGTCTTAGCTTTTGAGATACAGGGTGATAAAGTTTTCGAAAATAAATAGTTTTTTTTTTTGCTGGACGTCAGCGGGATCGTATACTACTCGTCATGTTAAAGAGAAAACTTCATATGAACATATGACCTAAAGGTCTTAACTTTTTTGAGATACAGGGTGATAAAGTTTTCGAAAATAAATAGTTTTTTATTAATTCCTGTAATACCACTTTAGATATTTTAATGAAACGTGGTATACGTGTAGTATGTATCAAGAGGCATTATTGAGTGTTCCCCATTTTTTTTTAATTCCACCAGTGGCGTTCGTACGGAATTTCAGCTACCTACTTTGACAGACGTTTAGGGTCACACGTTCATATATAAGTTTATATAAGTTTCCTTTTTTAAAATACATCATAAAATCGTTCCTAAAATATTGACATTCAATTTCCCCTGAATGTATACAAATAAGACTTTTTAGCTCTTTCGAAAATATGTAGATATATACTTAGTATAATCTCGATAATACACTGACATACAGATAATTAAACTATTCTTACTTGTTTCATATTTTTAAATTACTTTTTTAGACATGGAGAGATGTTTGTAATTATTACTACTTGTGGTATTTATTGAACCACAAAATAAGAAACGATTTTTAGTATAAATAATAACGTTTTTCCAATCGGACAATTGTAAAAAATTGGAAATTCTTTAACGCATTTAATGATTCATCGTGTTTTTTTAATTATTATTTCTTGTGTTTCGTCGCCGTTGAAATGAAGACTTCTTTATTTTATATATTATTCTTTTCAATCATTAATAAAAAAAAACAAAAAACCAAAGAAAAAAGCCATAGTATCCCTCGTCGAGATTTGAACGCCGTACCTCTAGCGCCGTGGGCCACCGTCCGTTCCGATGCGCCACAGGAGCTCGTAAATTCGAGATATCATATTCTCATATAGAAATATCTAGTACCTATCTGTTTTGAGGAATTTTGGCGACGTTTATCAAAAAATAAGCGGTTTAGAAAGGCGTTGGAACTTTGAAATTTTGGAAATCGTCATTATAAATACGGCCGGTTCGGCGGTCACGTCTGGGAAAGCGTCGTCTTATTGGGCGTCGGCGCCCCGACGCTGTATTTTTTAGTTTTAATCGGAAAAAAAATTTTTTCCCCAAAATAACCAAGTACTCGTCGAGGAGAATATGTTCGGACATGAATAGTTTTGGCGTAGCGTTAACCGTTCGGGAGATATAAGCGCTCAAAGTCCGCTCCAACGCGAATTTTTAATTCGTTTGCTAATCTTACAGGATTCGGACGTTGGTCTGCGGCGAAACCTAGACAGTTGATTAGAAAAATCCTTTTCCCGTCGATCGGCACCCCCTTTTCGAGTTTAGTCCTTTCGTAAGGTCTCAGGAGGGGTGCCCCGTTTACCTCAACGACACCAATTATTATATACTAAAGAGCGGAATATGGCTGACTTGATTGAATAAAACCCGCTATACAGGCACTTTCCAAAATGAATGTCCATATTTCAGGGAAGGATTTTTTTTTTTTTTGCTGGACGTAGCGGGATCGTATATTAGTCGTCATGATAAAAAGAAAACTTCATATGAACATATGACCTAAAGGTCTTAGCTTTTGAGATACAGGGTGATAAAGTTTTCGAAAATAAATAGTTTTTTTTTGCTGGATGTCACGGGATCGTATACTACTCGTCATGATAAAAGAAAACTTCATATGAACATATGACCTAAAGGTCTTAACTTTGAGATACAGGGTGATAAAGTTTTCGAAAATAAATAGTTTTTTTTTTGCTGGACGTAGCGGGATCGTATATTAGTCGTCATGATAAAGAAAACTTCATATGAACATATGACCTAAAAGGTCTTAGCTTTTGAGATACAGGGTGATAAAGTTTTCGAAAATAAATAGTTTTTTTTTTTGCTGGACGTCGCAGGACCGTATACTAATACCACTTTAGATATTTTAATGAAACGTGGTATACGTGTAGTATGTATCAAGAGGCATTATTGAGTGTTCCCCATTTTTTTTAATTCCACCAGTGGCGTTCGTACGGAATTTCAGCTACCTACTTTGACAGACGTTTAGGTCACACGTTCATATATAAGTTTATATAAGTTTCCTTTTTAAAATACATCATAAAATCGTTCCCTAAAATATTGACATTCAATTTCCCCTGAATGTATACAAATAAGACTTTTTAGCTCTTTCGAAAATATGTAGATATATACTTAGTATAATCTCGATAATACACTGACATACAGATAATTAAACTATTCTTACTTGTTTCATATTTTTAAATTACTTTTAGACATGGAGAGATGTTTGTAATTATTACTACTTGTGGTATTTATTGAACCACAAAATAAGAAACGATTTTTAGTATAAATAATAACGTTTTTCCAATCGGACAATTGTAAAAAATTGGAAATTCTTTAACGCATTTAATGATTCATCGTGTTTTTTTAATTATTATTTCTTGTGTTTCGTCGCCGTTGAAATGAAGACTTCTTTATTTTATATATTATTCTTTTCAATCATTAATAAAAAAAAACAAAAAACCAAAGAAAAAAGCCATAGTATCCCTCGTCGAGATTTGAACGCCGTACCTCTAGCGCCGTGGGCCACCGTCCGTTCCGATGCGCCACAGGAGCTCGTAAATTCGAGATATCATATTCTCATATAGAAATATCTAGTACCTATCTGTTTTGAGGAATTTTGGCGACGTTTATCAAAAAATAAGCGGTTTAGAAAGGCGTTGGAACTTTGAAATTTTGGAAATCGTCATTATAAATACGGCCGGTTCGGCGGTCACGTCTGGGAAAGCGTCGTCTTATTGGGCGTCGGCGCCCCGACGCTGTATTTTTTAGTTTTAATCGGAAAAAATTTTTTCCCCAAAATAACCAAGTACTCGTCGAGGAGAATATGTTCGGACATGAATAGTTTTGGCGTAGCGTTAACCGTTCGGGAGATATAAGCGCTCAAAGTCCGCTCCAACGCGAATTTTTAATTCGTTTGCTAATCTTACAGGATTCGGACGTTGGTCTGCGGCGAAGTTGACCTAGACAGTTGATTAGAAAAATC